>CM060172.1:57454022-57536522 GCA_030549775.1 Tamarix chinensis | reverse complement strand
AAAAAAGCATATAAATACACATGATCATCTGCATATATAATAATGTGAGTGCTAAAAAAATATATACACCTTAATTTTATACTTAGAACGTACATATCTTATGATAATAATATATATTTTAGGCTTGTGGATTCTCTTAAAATAATAATACATACTTTTATAAAATAGATTATAAACACATTTATATATATATATATATATATATATACATATATATTAAGGTCTCGGCTGGCCACAATCAAAAAAGCCACAGCAAAATTTTTCACCAAAACATCAAACGACAGATTTTCGAACAACACATCAAACACAACCTCTTCGGTGCAACATGCATGCATATATATATACATACATATCAGTAGAGACAAATTAAGCAATGAAGGAAGAACAACACATACGTAAAGGGAGCGACGGCGTACAGGTTGAGAACGGCAACGACGAAGGTACAAATGCTGGCTACGTTCGCAAGAATGGCAGAGGGGTGGTGGAGAGATGGCGGTGCGACGGTTTCCCTTAATTCAGAGGAGCAGGAGCGGTGGTGCAAGGGTTCGCAAGAGAAAGAGAGTACGAGAGGGAAGCGGCAGAGTCTGAAATTTTTGGCAGGAAACAGAAGAGAACGAAATAAAAGGAGATTTTAATAACGGTTCCTGTAAGAACTGTTATTAAATCATGTTTTAATAACGGTTCCTCCAACAACCGTTATCAAAAGATGATTTAATAACGGTTCTTACAGGAACCGTTATTAAAACCTTGCCAATTTTAACAACGGTTCTTCTTTGAACCGTTATTAAATCATCTTTTGATAACGGTTTTAGGTCAACCATTATTAAAATTCCCGTACAAAATTTTACCTTGCACTTGTAATAACGGTTATTATGTAAAACCGTTATTAAAAATTCCCGCCCATTAATTTTCACGGATTTGACGACGGTTTTCGAAACACCGTTATTAATGTCCTGTTATTAATTCCTGTTTCCGTAGTAGTGAGAGCTAAGTTTTAATATAGTCGTCATAAATTGGTTCTATGTGTGTGTGTATGTGGAGGCTGACAAATTATTAGAAGAGGAAAATTATAATTTTGAAATATAAGTTGTTATAACCATGGTTATAATTGTTGGCTAAGATGATTAGTTATTTCTTCTTTTTATTTATAAGGAGCTTACATAGCTTTCATAATTATCATAAAAACATATACCATATACCAAAAGATGAAGAATTCAAATATGAGAACGGCTTCAATCACTGATCAATAAATTAATCAGTCATTTCTTTGATGCTCTTGTGTGAAGGTTATTGTCTCCCCGTTTGGATGAGTTGTAACAAGCAGTCTCCCCACAGTACACCCGAGCATGCACGCATACCACATAATGCCATGATGATTTAATGCTTGTGCACTTCTAGGGTTAATCATTAAAGCCAAACTTCCCTCGTAACCAAACGGGTAAACAGCAGAGGCCGGCGGCCTTCTAGCACATCGGCAACATTGAGCTAGCAACAAATTGTGCACTTACTGTCTAATTAAAACCATAAAACCTGTCATCGACTCATCTGTGTAGTGGTTCTGTACCGCGATCTGCTGACAGGATATTGCCCCAATGATGACGATTGGTGGACACAAAAGGCATATTGCACTGGCCCTTTCCCTTAATGGAAGTGGTAGAATTATTTTATTATTATATGGCATTCCATTTTCGGTAGTGGTGGAAGAAAACTGTGCAGAGTATATTGCTTTTGATCACATTGCACATCGATTCCCAACAGCTGCTTTGCTTTCAAATATGTACAAAGCATATCTTCCATTATTATAGGCACCGTGAGGCATACAAATTCCTTTTTCTTTTCTTTTCAATATCTATATGTGTGTGTATATTTAAAATAAATAAATAAATAAATAAACTCTCCCTTTCTCAGACCTCCCTGTTGGAACTTGGAGCACATGAAAAAGAAGGCAAAAAGAGTACTGATCCAGCATGTCCCTGAGCCCTATATTCCACCACTTTCGGCAGCGAGATATTAGATAACATGCACTTGTGACGACCCTGATCGTTTTCCATGTGTCTACTTAGGGTGGGAGGTTGGTTTATTATTACCTAGTTGATGACGACCTAACCAAGGTCTGTTATCAGCTAATGACTGCTGATGACAACGATTATTATTTTTGCAAGATGCTCGAGGGCTAACACCGGAGTTTGAAACCCATTCCATCTATCAAGACGGAGAATCGGTCTGTGTATACAGAATTGATGCAAAATTTGTTGCGAATCGCACTGAACAGCATATATGATTGTGGTTCGGATATTCGGTCATTTTATTATCGGGCATCATGATCTCTTCCCGATATCTCCCCAGCCACAAACTAGTCAATTCCCTATCTTGATCACTATACGGACGGAAACAATGCAAGAATTTTGGGCCTTAACAACTTTCTTGCCACTAGATGCCTTGACAGTACTGTATCCCCGTCATACCATATTCCTTACTTTCTAATCCATAGATATTAAAACTAAACCGATCATCACATCACAGGTTTATTAGTTTAGTGGAAAAATTAATGGTATATATTAGATTAAAATTTTGAAAATATATAGAAAATGACAATACACCTATTCTTATCTAGCTCCAAATCGATTTTTAATTTAACAAGTTTAGTGATCTCCGTCTAGTCCAACGGATTCTTTTACTCTTTCAATTGGCTCCGAGTTTTTAATAATCATTAGATGTGACTATGTTTCTGGTCTAACAGATTCGCTAGCCGGACCAATCAAAATAGGCGACTCTTTAATACTATACTTTAATCTATTTATATGCTATGTATCTCACTTTTCTAGAAGCAAGAATAATCTAGCGTGGCTAGAGTAAAGCATCTACACATTAAATAAGGATATGTTGAGACCTACACTTTATTTCTCTAAGTCAACATCCTATATTCTATTTTTACTACCTTTGTCTTTATGTTCTCATCTTCCCTCTATTCTCTACTCTCTCTACCTCCCTTTTAGTTATTAATAACCCCATAAAAAAAATTACACTAAACTACCATTACTAACCTTCATTTAGTAACTTCACCAACCAAGCATAAAAACTAAGACGTTCATCGCTCCCATTACTCTCTCTTTTAGGTTATTCTCCTCCTAATTCATTTTTTCCTCCTTTCTTGCATTCTCCTCCTCATCAAGAAAGCCTTGCTATCTTCTACCTCCAACTTGTGTGCTCCTCCATGCTATATTGTCTTATGTCATAAGGTCTCTCACCTGTAAGTATGGGTTATTATTCATTGGTCATACTAAACTTAAAGGATCAAGGGCCTTTCAAACCATCTATGTAGCACCCCCATTTCTAGTACTTAAAGATTTATTTTAAAAGAGTTAATTATGGAAGCTAAATCATTTAAAATGCGTGTGTGTTACCACTACATTTGTATGAGTCTCGTCTCTATACCTTTAGTACACTAAGCGCCAAGGATAAAAACTTTTATCCTCTTAGATTAAAAACAATAGTTGATAAGAAGCAAATAAAGATTTTATTACTATATTAAACTATTTTGATAACAAAGATCGAATAAAAGAGTTACAACTGATAAGAGGAAAAATAATATAAAAGGAGACATAAGAGTCTAATAAATATCTGGATCAAAAGATACCAGAGCAGACACCAGTTAGTCATAACTCTTAACCCCTACAAAAATCCATCAAGTTGTATCCTTAAAGTACTCCCACAAGGTAAAGAATACCAATTGAATATATATAGGAGATAATAAACCACTACATAATACTAAGCATACAAATATTACATAGAGCATATAGATGATAATACAAAGTATCATGGCATAACACATGAAATAGTTATACCATAGCTATGTACTACATTCGTACCATAATTCATATCATAATATATGCCACATGCTCATCACATCAAACTTAACCATATTACAACTCGTTCATTAATTAAATTATACCAAGAGTATTCCACAAAGAGAAAAAAACCATAAATAAGATTTTTTCCCAATAAGCACCTCTATATCACTTATAACATGATAAGAAAGGCGTTAAGACAATTACCAACCAATATACCAAATCCAAATAGTTCATGGAGACAACCATCAAACCAACATATCAAAACCAAGTAGTCCACAAAGGCAACTACTAGACTAAAAAACCTTAACGATATATTTAAATCCTTATACAACAATTTTTTCCATTTTTAATTACTTGAGGGGATACAATAATAACCTAAAGATATGGTACATCAGTCACACCAGCATATTGAGACAACATAATATCCTCCTTACTTATAACCCCTAGGCAAACAAGTATTCTACTCATACTAGTGCGATAATACGACACAATACCCTCCCATACTATGACACCTAATCCTTAAATATCAATATCCGCTATAGATCTAATAAATTCTCTATAGAGTATACTAGGACCTTAGCTGAAATGCTGAGATATCCAATAGAACCACCAACCAAAATTGAGGGCTCCTACCATGTCTCTAGGATAATTAATCCTAGAGAGTAAACATTCCCAAATCTCAAGGTATTCCACTTTAAATATTAATAACTTAATAATGCAATAATAAAATATTACCAAATGCACAATGATTTAAATTCTATACTTAATCATTTTTCTTTAATTATAATTATTCAAGTTGATCCAAAATTTAACAAACTAAGGAAAACTCAAAGTCAACACTAAGGTTAACCTAGTCTAATTATTCATACTTTTAGGCATGATAAGTCATAAATCATCAGAATGCCCTTACATATAACTTACTCAATAATTTTATGCTTGAATACCAATTGTTATTATAATTAATTGAAATTCATGATATGACTAAATAAAAATTAAAATAGGTACATTGATATAAAATTACAATTTAAAAAAAAAATTAGAAGTGACAAAACAACCATTTTACCCCTAAAACACAATCAAACCCATTTAGCGCATAACACCCTAATCATTGATATCTAGCATACATTTTTCCCATGCTTCTAATGCTCAACATAATATAGCACATAGTATTAACACGTGTTGAAAAGTTACAAATTGCAAGTGAAAAGACAAAAATACCCCTTAAGCATAAAAAAATTGAATCAATTATGGTTATACCTAATCATGCTCAAATCTTAGCAAATCATATATCAAATTATAAGTAAAAAAATGAGGAGTATAATGATAGGCTCAAAAATGTAGAAGAAGGTTTTGGCAAGGATAATAATGCCCTTGGCCAAGCCACCCTCACCAAACAAGCATAATTATTTTACCACAAATAACCATATTCTAGTATGATATCATACATATATTAAAATACATAAATTTAACATGCTCTTGTATAAAAATCACATGGCCACATACTTAGAGAAATTAATAACAATATATGGTGTGTACAAACTTTACATGAAATTACAAGGAAGCATAAATTACACTCATAACATATAAAACCCCAAACATGTTATAGCATTATTTTTCACATATTTAGTAGGAAAATATATGTTACTTCTTTCCAAACACAAATATAAAAATAAAAATAAAATAAAAACACCAAAAGAACTTCAACACCTTTAAAAAATGGAGTCATAAAAAGAGACAACATATGGCAACTTCATAATTTAACAAAAAATCTAAATTTATTTACCTATATAAAAGAAATAAAAGATATATAGAAGGAAATGTAGAAGTGAAAGTAAGAGAAAAAGGAGAAAGAGAGGATGGTGGGTCTCAATTATAGGCTCGACAAAGTTGAAGAACACTTAGAAAGCATAATCAAAGTGTAGAGAGATGTGAAAAAAACCAATAGGAGAAAATTAGAGAAAGGCTAAATAAAAATAATGTAAGACAAATGAGGTGTAAATAGGGGAGGGAAGGTACTAAAATATGATGCCAAGAGAGAGGGGAGATTTCTTATTCAACACTCAAGGCAAGTGAAGAAGATTAGTCGCAAAAGAAGGTAAAAGGACACAAATAATATAGGTAGGGAATGTATAAGAAAGTAACTTTAGCTCAAAATTTAGTTGAATGAATGGGAAATGGTTAACTTGATGCAAAATCTGATCATGTAAGTGTAGGGAAGGAATTTCGTGTGTGAATAATAATTTTAGCTTTTATAGATTATTTTTAGTGGGGGAAAGATCAATAGAGAGGCTAAAATTAAGAAAATATCAAATAAGTGCATAAAACCATAAAACATTTATGTAATATTCTAAACTCTTATGTAAATTTTCATGATTTTTTTTTTTAAAAAAAGGATTGATATGTGAAATATTGACCTAATGGTGAACCGACAAGCATATGAGGTAATTACAAAAATAAATATCAAAACTATTCCTAAAATCATAAAGTTTCCATATCATCCTATTTACTTGTTTTAAACCTAAATATAGTTTTTCATAATTTTTATAACTTATTTTTTTATGAGTTTTAGTTTACATACCTTGATTATATATTTTTCATGTAAAATTCAAAATGGTTAGAAAATATATGTAAAATTAAACCAAAATTCTAGATTTGTATTTCAACCCATTTAGGACCCAAATAAAATTTTACAAGAATATCTTTCAAGGTGTAACATAAAAGTTAACAAGCATAAATCATCCAAAACATTCTTGAAGACATGAAATATCCTACAATTATTTATGTGATAAATTATACATAAAATAACACATTTTCATATCATTACACATGATTAAGGCTAGTAAGGAATAGGGTATTACAATCTATCCTTTCACATTATAATGGAACTTTTATTCTTTACTCCCTAGCACTAGACAAGTCACGTCACTATTGAGTCAAGTCACACAATGATTGGATTATCCTAATTTAGGATCACCTTGAGTCATATTATTAGATTAGATTCGATTTGGATAATTTTGAATTCAAATAGTCTTACATTATTTTATTCTCCCAGGTTGGTCAAGTAGAGATCAGATGGCCTCAAATTTAGATAAATTCTAAATATTTTATTTTCAATTCAAGTTTTGGTTTGGTTTAAATAATTTTAGATTATTACATAGTTCGAGCAAAAGTTAGCACATCCCTGCCATATCTCCTAATCAAAATCATCAGGCTTCTAATGATTCTATTTAGCCTACTTGCTCTTGATCTTAGTTTTCCTATTATAGGTGTCCTAAAAAAACCAGAAGAGACCTCTAACCACCATATCCTACATGTCGCTCTATCTACACTTATGAATATCAAAATATTGTTACATAATCAAATAGAATGTAAATACATTTTAAAATTAAATAAATATTTATTTTAACTTGTAATTTATTATTATTACTTTAAGTTTAGTCATTATATTCACCTCTTTGTAAAATGGTGGGATCTCACCAATTGAAATGCTATCACATCGATTAAATTATCCCACACATGGCCCCCATAGCATAAAGTATGTCATCAATCATAGAGAATTATATAAGTAATGGTTGCTTCCTATGTACCAACCAATCTTGATGTAGATTCCTACCTTTTATTTGTCTTATTGGTGGTGGTGTAATAATAAATGTATTAGAAATCGATATTAGTAAGATTAAAAAAATGTATTCATAAAACAAATAGTAATTACCTAACTCACATCTATAGAGTAATAGATAAGCACTTAGAGAGGGATCACTACCTCAACTCTCGCTATAGTTTCTCACAACTACATCAGCCATAGATATATTTTACAATAATTAAATTATAAATATATAAAGATAATAATATATATATATATACAACATATAGTTATTTGTGAAGTAACATAGCACAACACAAAACAAGTAAATTATATAAGAAAATATTGCACCGAGTTCAAAAATAATAAATAAAAATCTAAATACCATGTACATACTAATTAGAGCAATAATCAAATTCATCACTAAGTTATTTTTATCTTCTTTGGAGATGAATATATCAAATTCCAAGAAACCCAGTCTCTCATCTTCCATGTTATCATCTCTAATAGTAACATTATCATCATCTATATCATCAACGGTCTATATCTAATCGACATCTTAGACATTGATATTCAAGTTAATTAAATCATAAATAGCCTTATCAACTTTGCCATCATCATTTAAATCCCAAATATAGGGATGGTTAACTTCCCAAATCAACCTCTAGTTAGAATCAATAGTATATCATCAACATACCAAACATATTTTTACCTTAGATCCCAATATATATATTGATTAATTCTGTATCATTCTAACCTCATATAGACACTTGTGACATTATTGTCCCATTTGATTCTCTTATTTCTAGAGTCAGTGCCAAACCACTTACACTTGAAAAATACAATAGAGAAATCATCAAATTAAGACAACTCCATGATCGCCTACAACTGTTCATATAATAAGTATCATAAACTCCAAGGCCACACACACCACTATTTTGTGTTCTTTTATTAGAGTCTCTATCATGGAGTCAATTATTTTACTCCATGAATCATTCATGATTGATAGGTTGATACCACATTGAATGGATTATGGGATAAAGATAATGATTCATCAATGCATTCAGGTCATCCACTCTATCAGAAATTTTACATCTATAAATACTGGATTTAAGAGTATTATCATTTATTTAAATTGTAAAAAAATTATGTCTCAATTGCATTTTTTAATGGCAATATATTTTTACATTGGATTTAAAGCAAGAAAAAAAAAAAACTCTTTCATTTTATATTAGCCAAAATACCCCCAATTGGCTAATCTTAGTTAGGTGTTCACTACAATATGCAAATAAATTAACATCCTTTAAAGATATATGTGAAAGAAATAATATTAAGTAACATTAAGGTTTTACTTACTCCATATATCTTTATATCTTAGAAAAATTGTTGATAATGTACCATTTAAGCACCATCAACTTCTCAATAGGAACACTAGTATTTGTTATCTTACGAATAAAACAAGCTTAATATTAGAAAATAGATAATTGATAGTTTTTGACAATGGCAATTTCATTTCTCTTTGCTCTATTAAACCTCATCTCAACACTATGGAAGTACATAGAACAAAAGGTTAATGATTCATGAGTCACATAGCCTTTACCAATAGAGCCTTCTTATCACAATTACTTATATATTCCTCCAAATTCTACGTTTTTTTCTCGATCGAATACATCCATCTCCCATAAAATAGTCCACTAAGTCTTGATTTCTATGGAAATTATATTATTAAGTGAGCCATGAAATTAAAAAGTGCCAAATGAAATGTTTATTCATGTTTAAAAAGAATCACAAAAACTAGATCTTGCAAGTTCTCCAAGTCAAACAATTGTAGTATCCTTAATCAAATTTGATTGAAGAAGTTGTCACTTTAATGATAGTGTTGCTAATATGTTTGTTCATGAATACACAAATACTAACTACCAACAGTTGTTACAATATCACATGTTGATAATGTGACTTCAAGCGTTAATCTTGTAATTATTTTCACTCATGTTCTTCATTAGGTTTCCTACAAACCTGTCAGCTAACTTCACACTATTCAAGTATCTGAAAAAAATCTCATATCATTAGGCAAAAGAGTATACAATGCCTTAGGTTTCATCAGCTTATTTCCCTCTTAATACAAATGTAGCTCTAGTCGAATATTAATATCCTCTAAATCATCTTGTGCACCGTTAGTATCTTTTGACTTCTTAAAAACTATTATTCCCAAAAAACTTGATCATACATCTTTCTTAACATGCATCACATATATTTTTTTTTTCAACAATGTTGATGGCTAATATGATAGTTAAAAAAAAAGATGATATGCTTCTTCCAATTCAATTCGGTAGTATCTCTCTTTTTCTTCAAATAATCATGATGGTTCCTTTGTAAATAGTTAATAATATGACTCAACTGCATCAAATAATTATTAGATAATAATTTTTTAGGAGGGTATATTTTTCCACCTTACCATTAAGTTGTTAATTTCTTTGAATGGATATTTGGTGGGGAGAAATCAATGATGACCAAAATAACTAATCTTATTCCTCAACCTCATGTAAGGAGTGTCTTTATTACAATTGAGGCATGCTAAATACCCTAGACTAGACTACCATGATAGAAATAATTATGCAAAAAATTAATTAATGATCTAGAGTAATGCAACACACATTTTTAACACCTTGTTACTAACTACATCTCATATATCAAACTTTAACAACCATATCTCATTCAATTCATCTACTAGGAAACAATAAATTTATCATCAATGTTGGGTCTTTCATGTACCTCCATGGGGGGAAATCATAAATGGTCAACATAGTTGGCTATATATTTTACTTGGAACTCATGACATATAGATTAAAATCATTTGATGCCGACCTTAATCATACATTATAAGGGATGATGTATAAATTTCACAAAAAAAAAAGAAAAAAATCAACAAGGAGAACTTCTTGCATCCAGCATACAATATATCCTCCATCTCTTAGAATAACTCAATACAATATAGATAGGATCTATTGTTAAAATTACCATAAAAAAGGGGCATCAATTACACCATCATCAATATGCACTCCATCACCGAAAACTAACAAATCACCCAATAAATATGTTATCTCATCTATTTTTTCCTTGAAAGTATGCACTAGCTCTACTCCTCTTTACCATGATACACCCATGTGTTGTAACCTTATATGACACTCTTCAATATATGGGTCTCAACATCATTGAATGATTACCACATGATGTCATTCCACTTCTTTCACGGGCAACAAATGTATCCATCACCATTCCGAGCCAAAGGTCTGGTCATCCTTTAAAATAATTAAAGCATGTTCCAAAAGTTTGTTGAACATCAATTCTTTAATAATGTCCAAATTTTATCAATTGTCATCTACGCTATATAAAAAATGGATATTAATTAACTAATTAAGATATTATATATTCCAAAGAAAATAAAAAATAAATTCTCAACTATGTTTTCTTTACCTCTTCATTGATGCAGGAGCATCCATTGAACATAATGATTGTCATATTCATTCTAATCCTCAAGGTAAGGAAGATGATTTAGCTTTCTTAATATTGGAGCCTATCATGTTAAATATTCTTGATAATTCTAATATGCTTGACACTAAAAACCATTCAAGTTATTCTTGTAGGTATGTTACATATTTGCAAGAAGATGATGTTCATACACATTGATGTGTACAAGTATTCCAAGGCATGCAAGACTATGACATACATGGGATGATACATTACAACAAGGGATAGAGTGATGATATTCATTATTTTTATAAACTTGTTGTAAACCCTAACCCTAAGTATATTTTATGTAAGTTAGGGTATGGCTATAATTTCATGTATGTATCTTAGTCTATTGTATAGCTTTGTAATATTAATCCTTAGTATCATTTAACCAATGATATTATTCTGTGGATTAAGGTTAATATGGGCTTAATTCAACCATGATTAATGGGCTGGATTAGGTGGGTAAACTTGGCTGGTTAAGGAAGCTCACCACCAAGCTTATTCTTTCCTATATATACCCTTTGTGCACAGCTTGTATAGCAGCTTTGAATGAATAAGAATTTTGATAAAACTTTGAGCAAGAGAGCTAAAGTCTAATCCTCCCTTTTGGGTCTACATTGAGCAAGGAAGATCCGGGATAATCCTTCCTCAAAACTATCTTAAATCTCGACATATTTGAAGGTTATACAAATCTGTCGAGTACCTTCACTTGTATCTTCAATTTCTTCGTCCATAATCCACCAATTCACTTCATTATTTTTGCATTAGATCGTGGGTGACAGCTTCTAATACAAATTTCGATCCAACCTTCCGTTACTTTGATAAAAACCACATCATTCATGTTCACTATATCTTAATAATGATACTTCTATAATAAACATTATATAAAAAGATAACTCTATACTAGATGTTAAGGTTCCTAAATCTATATTTCGTTGAAAAAGTTACCTAAATTTTGTATAGAATCCTTTAAAAGAGTTCAAAAAATGAGTGTTGCATTCTTTTCTTGAACTTTTAGCTTGTATCATAGTGTTTCTTTTGCTACATTCTTAACACACACACACACACACACACACACTATCTTTAATACATAGTAATTAATTAAATATTTTTGTTACTAATACATATATAAACTTATCACTTCTAAGAGGATCAAATATTACCTTAAAAATACAATATCAACACAAAATAAATTTTTTTTATGAAGATATCTAGTCAACGAAAGGGTAAAATTTACTCACTATGTTTTAAAAACATTGAATTTCATTTTAGGAGAGAAAAAATTATACATTTTTAAATATAAATTGAGTTAAAATGAAAAAATGCCATTACATTGAGATTTTCATGAAATTTATTCAAAGAGTATTTTATAAATAACATGGACAATGAGATTGGTTAATATATTTTCATAACATTATACAATTATTTTATAAAAAAAAGGAAAAAGAAAAAAGAAAGCACATATTTGATAAAAATGATACGTCAACTAAGAAATTAGAAGTTGATAATCATTTTAATAACATTGATATCATTATAGTATCTATTTTATTAGTTATCAGACACACTAAAAAAATACATTTTCAATTTTAGATTTTGTTTATGAGTAGTAGACAATAGTTAATTATGACATTAGTAACAAATAATTGTCATTACTACAAGTAATTGTAGTTGTAGCAACTTAGAAAAATAAAAATGCAAGGCACCCATAGTAGACACTTTATCTTTGGTAAAGAGTTTTAGTAGCGACTGCGAGTTATTATGACTAAATATATTTTTTCCAACGATGATTTTGTTACCAAGATATTTTTAATTTAAAATTAAATATAATATTTTTTTACTTATTTAATAACAGTTTAATTGTAACTACCTAATCGTTGTTGTTAGAAAGTATTATGTTTTTGATACCATAATATATGGTTGCAAAAAGTTGATCAATATAATTATATTTTAGTATATTAAATAGCAGGCAAACACCATCAAGTACTTGATAAAGGAAAATAATTCCAATATTTTTCTTCAAAATGAATGAACTTAACAAAGTACTAGCATCCTTGATCTATCACACAACAGCTTAACCTATTTCTCTTTTACCATTCCACCTTCAATTTGCACCATTTCTCCTTCAATCTTTCACTTTGTTTCATCTCAATTGTAGAAATCTTCATCAATTGCCATATGCTTCTAAAGTATTTATCTCATGGTTCCTTAATTATGGTTTCTTATAATTGCCTTATGAACATTCTTAATTGATGGAGACATTGTTCAAAGTTATTCGGTGATTTTGATATGCAATTTCTCTTTCTTCTTTAGTTTTGATTGAAGCTATAGAAAATCAAGAGAAACATCCAACATATTAGCAAGCTCATTCAGTTTGCAAAAACACTAAAAAAAGTAGCAATGAGTCAGTTTGTTATTATTAGTTTAGCTTTATTAATCACCTTGTTTCTCAACTCCTAGGGTTCAATTATGCAATATGGAACAAATTATTTAGAGTTGAGTTTTGATTTTTTTAGTTTCTACATCTACCTCTAACCCACATGCAAATTTTAGGTTGACATATGGAAAAAATCACTTTCATCTATTTTAATTTGTTTGCATACATTAAACCTAATGACTAACTTAATAATAATTAGTGTAGATTGTTATTGACATGTTGATGCAAGAGAAAACAATCAACGGATGGTTATGCTACTAGAAATATAACAATTATGAAACCAATTATTCTTTATTTAGAAAGTGTCTCCCACAGATTTGAAGACCAACAGATGGTTATGCTGCTAGAAATATAACAAACAAGCAACTAAATATCTACGTGCATATGCATAGCATGCATGAAATGCATGGAATGATGATCACCTCTATAGGGGAGTTTATTTTCATAATTTTCAAGAAATAATATTAATATTGGATAATTAATTAATTAAGTAGTAGAGTTGGATAATAGGTAAAGCATAAAATAGCATAAAGTAGCATAATATCTTTTATCTTAAAATCTTTTGAATTATGCTTTTAGCTAGTAGTAGAATGGATATAAGCATCCATAGAAGTCACGAGTATAAGACATTGAAGTTTAAGATCAATATTGAAGTTGAATACAAGAGATTTCTGTGTGAGTTCAATTCAAGTTAATCAAATTTGTGTGAATAATTTAGCTTGAAAGTTTTAATCTCTTTGTATTTGTGAATCAAAGATTAATTCATATATTTTCTACTCTCATTAATCCATATTTTTCTATCTATAATTTTCATCAAAACATCACTATAGTTGGAGCATAATTGAAGCCCTAATTCATTTTACTCATTAAAAACCCTAAGATGCCATTCAAAGCCTAAAACCCTTCACCCGAACCAAACATCACCTTATTCTTTCTATTCGAATTAAATCCTAACCCTAACCCTAAACCACGAAATCATCTTCCATTAAACCCTAACATTTGAATCATCATCTTCAACAACACATTATTATCGAATCAACATCATAATTAACTCATCAAGTTTGAATCATCTTCATCACTCATTCACCATCACCGAATCATCACCATCATTGTTTCTACCATATTCGAACCATCCTCATCCTTATTCCATCATATTTGAATCTTTAATTTCTTAATTCACTATAAACGAGCCTTTATCCTAATATCTAAACCTAATATGAGCCTTAATTCCACATAATTGAGAATCCCATCCTCCCACACACATCACATGTGGTTTCATAGATTTATGAATCTATATATTTATTTTAAGTTTAAATACCTATAAATAGTGTTTATGTCGGTCAGGTATTGGTTTGTTCATTTTTTATATTGATGAAGACATCTCTTGGTCAATTTATTATTCTAGAGCAAGAGTTTGGCATGGATTATACAAACATGCTTTTTTCCTTTCTATATAAGATGTTGTGTGACAAGATTTCATGAACCATTAATGATTGAGATAGGAACTAAGGGGTTGTATTGTTTTGATAACAACTTTAGTATAACCAATACCTTTATAATCAAGATTAGCATTCCACTTTCATATTATGTGCTTAAAGGAGCCATATTTTACTTCAATTTTTTTTTCAGATAGATTTTGTTTTTTGTATATTTTTACTATACTATGATCAACAAAACCTTATTTATTTTAGCTATAAATTTTTGGAAAATAACATATATAGAGGACAAGTGCATTCAAAATGTTATTATTAGTTGTGGAATTTCTCAATGTTTGAGTAATGTAATGCTAAAGTATTAGATTTATTTAATCTTAGAGTGAAATTGAATTAACAAAGAAAACAAAATAGAGCAAGAAGCCAAAGATATTTAAAAAGAATAAAAATAGAATAGACACTCTGTAACTTTATATTTCCATGAATACTACCCACCATGACCAACACTTTTCTTATGACCAAGCAAAAAAGAAAAAAAAAAAGAAAAACTTGTGAAATATTTAGAAATCACTCAACTTATTAACTTGTAGTTTTCCACTTTTATGATCCCTTAACTCAAGTTAGTCTAAATTTCCCTTATAAAACTTCATTTTCATGCCACCAATTAAACTTGAATATTGTTTCTTAAATATCTTTGTGGAAATTCTTCTGATGGCGGTAGAAAATAAAACTTGGTTCTTTACTTTCTTTAACTTCTCTTATATTAATCAATCATAATTTTGATGTCTATATGTTTAGTTTCTTATATCAATAATTTCTTCTACATTGTGTTGATTTATATAAAGTATTTACTTCAACAAATAAGTTTATCTTGAACTCTATCCTACTATTGTGTGAGCAAGAGACTTTGATTTCAGAATTCTTGATTCTCTTTCTTTTCCTTATCTATTTTCTTTCTTTAATGGTTTTGTTTGGTCAAGTGCTGGTGAAAGTTGGAAATAAACATGTCTTCTATTTATTAAATTTTTGGATGAGTTTTTTGCTTCAAACTTTATATTATCTACTTTAGTAGTTTCCTGAATATTTTGCCATAAATTAAGTAGATTGTTGTTATAGCATGTTTTCCATATATTGTTGATCAGTAAGTTATTGACTCATAGGTTTACTGTACTATTATATAAATTTTTTAATATAATTCTTGAGTATATTAAATTTTTAAAGTGGATAATTAATTGGATAACTAAATATTTAATTCATATAATTCCCCTTAGATAATTAAAAATGTGAGACATGGTTTCATTTAATTATATAGTAAAAGTCATTAAATTATATAATTATACAGGATACTATTTCATTTAGTTCATTGTCAAGGATTTTACATATAAATTAATTATATAGAAGTTTAGATGTCCTTTCATCCATGGAACTACACAATATGATGTTGATGCTACCAAAGCACCTTTATTTGTTATTATTTATGGTAGTACATTTAACAAGATGTTTCTTTCCTAGGGTGGAAGGAATATCCCTTCACAAGGATTGAAAGTCATGGAATAAAGATGTTGTGCAAATTACTTCTATATCCATTCCTATTTACTTATCTCAAATAATAAAAAGAAGAACGAAAACAATTTATTAGTGTTCTTCTTTAAACTTTTGTAGAATTATATCTCATTTTTGTTGAATCTCTTCATGGAGTAAGATGGTATTATTCAAATACAAGCTAATACCCTGGATGCCAAAACTAGTAATTTGAATCTAGATTTCCTATTAGCCCCTTTCTACTATGAATGTATATTGTGTCATTCTAGAATTGCTTAAATGGTACAATAAATTTTATATATATATATATATATATACACATTCATATGAAATGGCTGAAAAAAAAACTATACTTTAAATAAATGGATCTCATTCTTTTTACCCTATCTACTAATAAAAATTTCTCTGATCAAATTTCTACTCTAAAGGCATACATCATTCAAAAAATACATACTACAAATCCACTCATCTTGATTCTAGCACAAAATAATATGTAAGCTATTTTGTTTGAACTTGTGTTATAATTGGTAAATATATGTTCCCTTAGTGACAAATGTAGGGAGAAGCAAAGGAAATTATAAAATTTTCTTTTTTTCATAGGAATTCACAAATAAAAAAAATTATTGTTGGTTACTTTATAGAACCCCAAAATTTACTACTAAAATTTTTTATTTTATAGAAGAATAATATTAAGATAATTATGTATTATCAAAATACTTGGCATATGTCTAGCTTAACGTACCATTCTCATATTGAATATAAAGAAAACCATTTACCACTTTAAATATGGTAAATAAGAGAACATAAAATTTTTCATTAATATTATATAAAAGTATGGAGATAAATCTCTTAGTACAATACAACCAAACTATAACAAAAAGGATCCAATAGTATTAAAAGCTCATCAGGTATATGTACAAAAGCTCTTAATATCAAATAATATATAATATACTTCCAAACCCCATGTAACACCCCGAGTCAACACGACCACACGGGGGTTACCTTGGAGCGCTTTCGGATTGATTGGCTAGCCCCACAAATCAACACGAGTCCTTTTAGCACGCTTTGTCCTCACTCACGCACTTCCCGAGAAATTTTCAGAAAATTTCCGAAACTTCCCAGGAGGTCACCCATCCTAAAATTACTCCACGGCCAGCACGCTTAACTGTGGAGTTCTTAGGACAGAATCACCAAAAGGATGGTATACCATGTTGATATAAGTAGCCAAATCAATCCTTATAACACTCCGTTCAATTTGGGGTATTACACCCCAACAAATAAATCACTCGTCTCTAAAAAGTGTATCATAATCAACAAAATCATCAAGGTGGTCTCCAAAAATCTAAAAATCAACAGTTAGGTCATCTACTCATGGGATTAAGCAGCACCCATGAAATTTTTTTATCAATACTTGGATATTGAGAAAGGTAACTATGAAAGTTATAAAAAAGGACATATATAACACATTTGATCACATAAAAGAATGAAACATGGACATTATATATAACTTGAGATAGCTCAAGAGTGTAACCAAAATAAAGTTCCATATTAGGTATACATTCCATTTACTCAATTATATTGATTTTAGAGACACCCACTATTCTTACTAGGAGTGTTAAACATTTAGTTCAGACCAAATCAACCTGCTATTTTGAGTTATAGTCTAAAATTGGACCGGTGTTTTGGTTTTTGATATGGGTTTTATCCCCAAAGTAAAAATAAAATAAAATAGTCCTTAACTGGTTTAATTCCAACCCAAAATTTCATCAACATTTTACTCAAAAAAATTATGTTTAATTAAAAGATATATATAATTTAGAAATTTAGGTCCTAACCAATCTTGGACCTTAATTCTTGTCTTATACAAAACTCTAATTCTTAACAAGTTTAAACCCAATTACATGTTTTTTTTTTGTGCAAATGTGCTTATTTTGTTTGTTATCCTATTTTTAAGACATACTTTCTTATATAATGTAACGAATACATTTGAAATTGATATGAGATTAATATATATATATATATATATATATATATATATATATATATGATCTAATATTTTGTTTGCCTAGGTCCCCTAAAAAGTCAAGGTTAGCCCTGATGTGAGATACGTTGTAGCTATAAATACTTATTGAGATGACAATATCATCACTAGGATAGGAGTGTTGACTAGATTTTTTGGGGGAAAAATAATCTGCCTATTCTTTTTCATGCAATGGGTTATCGTTATAGCGAAAACTATTTTCCTATAATTTTTTATCATCATTGGTATATTTATGGTTAAATTTTGGTAACTAGTATATTTTCTTAGCGATTATGTGTTATCATTCCCACATGTAATTTTTCTTATAATGATTATATTCCAATATCTGTAATAGAATGATGCAAATGTTTCATATAGTTTAGATGCCTTCATAAGATACATCTTCTTGAGTGCCACACAGGCATATGCCTTTGTAAATAGACTTAATAACTTCTCTACTATGGCCAATTTTACTCTACATTAGATAATTCATGCATTCTTTTGTCTTTTATCTTAATAAATCATCAATTTAATTATGCTTCATACACTATAACTAATTAGTAGTGCTAGTAGCCTTTATTAAAACTACGATCCATTTACATTCTTTTCACTATTAAGATTGTGTCTTTGTTTAACAAATACTAAATTCGTTGATAGTTGTTGTTTCTCATTCATGTTTCTTAGTTGCTAATTCATATTTTCTTTCTTGGTCATATATCTCTACATGCATTAGTGTTACTGCACAAAGGGGGCATACGTTGCTTTTGGCAAAAGACTAGTATGTCACTTGATAATTATTATTATATATGTCTAAATTCAATCCCATGTATTGAAGGTTAGAAAAGATGTAGAATATAGGACAATGGTAAGAAGAAGGTTATTTAAAGGTCAAAATGGATGGAAATCATCCAAGCACACACTTATGTCAATAAAGAGTAAAGACAAATTGAATACGAAAAGTCAACACTCAACACGAGATGGTTGTGGTGGATGAAATGACCATGGTGATCTACACAAGGGGTTGTGTTGGCAGACAAACTTGTGTCAATGGCCCAGATTCATGAAACAATATATTTTCAACTCTTTTTTTTTATGAGTACATATTTTTAGTTATTTTATACCTTTGTATTATAAGTTTTTAGTTATTTATTTTAATAATATATGAAGTTATTTATATTATTTATAATTATATGCTTAATTTATAATAAGCTCATGTATTTGATTAATTTCAAGCTTAAATTGAAACTTGCATAAATTGTGATAGGTTACCATATTTTGACCATAACTTTTATGTACAAATTTAAATTTAGGTTATTCAAATTTTAATGTAAAGAAATAAAAAAGTTTTATAACTTTTATTTCTTGTATTTTTTTTCTAAATCTAAATCTCTCAAGGTTATAAAATAGCTTAAATTTACTACAAACAGTATTTCCTAAATCTTATTTTACCTAAAAGATTATGTTTAGAAATTATTTATCTTGTTTTGTTATGCAAAATAAAAGATCAGCAATACCAATTTGTGGAAGTAAGCAGTTTGTTGCATGCAACAAACCATAAAAATAAATAAATAAAAGAGAAAGAAAGAAAAAATAAAAGATGAAGAGGATTTCCTCATGTTTTGTATTTTTTTGTACTGACCAACAACTTTAAGTGACCCATCTATAGTAGAAGACAAAAAACATATGCATGCATGACACATTAAGGTAGCACGGATGACTAATCCATGAAACACATAATCTTTGGTTTAGTCAAATAGGTACTTGTGATGGTTAGATAATTACTTGCGAGAGATAAAAAAAAAAGACCACCACAATACATGCAACATATAATTATCTTCGTACCTAGATAACCACCTATGCAAAGTAACATGCACTTGACAATTTTTATGCTATTGACTAACATAGTTATTATACATATTTTTATTATGATTACTAACTTTTTGGTAATTATGTCATGTATTTTTCTTTTTATTATATTTTGGTATCATAAAATACTTTGTCATCAACGATGATGATATGTGTGATTATTAATTTTTCTATTATTTACAAAAGATATTATGTTGTGATTATGTTGAATATTTGAGTGATTATGCCTAATTTTTTAGTGATTATTTGGCCCTTTTTGATGATTATGCCATGTAAATTACTCTATGTTATAATTAGGTATCATAGTACACTTTGTAATTATATTGCATATTTTAGTGATTATGTTTGATTTTTTTGGTGATTATATGGTATTTTTTTGTTATTATGTCTTGTACTTTACTCTATATTATACTTTGATGCCATGCGCTTTGTGATAATGTTGCATATATTAGTGATTATGTTTAATTTTATGATAAGTATTTGATGTTTTTTGGTGATTATGTTTTACAATTTGCTTTACATAATATACTTTGACGTCATAATATACTTTGTGATTATGATACACAATTTTATTCAACTTACTTTATGCAAAGATTATAGGAAAAAAAAATAACTAGAACAAGAGCTAAATATGTGTGGACATGTAACACTATACCCTGAATTTTACTACTAATTTTTTTTTTTGTGAGGAATCATATAATCAAAATACAGGGTGTTACAATTGTAATTGATGTAATTTTGGTTTACCATACCATCCTTACATCAATCACATAAAACCATTCAGAGTAAAATAAAGTAATTAGAAATGAGAGAAGCTTTATAAATACAAATATGAGTTTGGAGATTAACTTCGGGATATAATAACATAATATAACAAAAAAGGATACTATAGATTGAAAAGTCCAAAATCTATCCGATTAAAATAAAAAAAATATCATCCACATAACATGACTATTCGCCTAAACACCTAGCACAAGAAAATTCACTCCTCCCCATACAATACATCAAAGGCTACAAAATCATCCAACTGGTCCTCATAAACCTACAAAAAAGCATAAGGGGTCATATGGGAATGAGCTGCACAATACGCATTGAGTAAGGTAACAATATTATCGAGTCAAGGATACAGTTAAATACATACCTTATTAGCAAAGGATAAGTACACGTAGAAAACATATAAAGTATCACAAGGTAAGTACTGATCCAAGCCTCTTTATTAGATATAACCATTTCATTATTTTATTTTCGTTTGAGTTTAGGGACTCCACTATTCTTAAACTGGTAGAATAGTCTGAAACACTTCTCAAAGACAAAACATCTGAGCCACTATTATCATCTAGTGTAATGGACCTGACACCTCTTGGAGAAAAATATTCTTGAGCCAATAGTATTAAACCGATGGAATAGTCTAAAGCACCTCTTAGGAACAATGCACCTGAGTCACTATTATCATCCTATGGAATGAACCTAACACCTTGGTCCCAACACACGTACTCTTCCACTTTAAATTATTAATGTACTATCCATTAGGTTACTTATCCCGAATCATATTCTTATTCATGATGAGTATAGGGTCCCACTATTCTTAATCTAGTAGAAGAGAATGAAACACTTCTCAAGTACAATACACATGATCCACTATTATCGTCTGGTAAAATGATCCTATACAACACCTTTTAAGCTAAAACTCTCCTGAACCACTATTCTTAAACCAATGGACCTCTTAGGGACAATACACCTAAGCCACTATTATCATTTGATGGAACAGACCTATAAACTTCAGTCTGACTCATGTGATCTTTCATTTTAAAGGATTAATTTCTTATTCATGTTTGATTTGACAAGTACAGAATATGTTCAAAATACATAAGGCACATCACGAAATCATAAGACCATTCTCTAAGGTTAGGACCCTTATATTTTCCTAATTTCACACTTATCATAACTCTTCTTTTGTTACTATTTTATCCACCAAAATTAGTACCTCTTCCTCAATTATTATTATTATTATTACCAACATACTCCAATTTTAAGGCCTAAATATAAGGTCTTTCACATACGATAATAACCTTATCTCAATAGTTACTATTATTGGGGCTTGTAAACCCTAATTTCACAAATCCATCATAACTTTTCTTGTAAGAGTCAAACAATTAACATATTCAATATATATTCCTAGAGCACTAATATTAACAACATATTATGATTTCATGGTCTAAATCTACATTTTCACACATGTGATAATAACCTTCTCATTTTAGGATTACTATTCCCAAATCAAACTATTTTTATACTTTATCAAACTTAGGTCATTCACAACTAATCTAAACACTTCACATAAATTTATTAGAATAATTTGTATGATATAACACCTTAAAACTTTATGATTCTTATATTTAACCCACATTGACCAAAATACCCTTATTGATAAGAAACCCTTTTTTCATGCAAATCTTTTATATTTGGTAACATTATCCCAACATCCTCCATTTATCCCCATATACTTTATTATAATTATTTCATACTCATCATACCTTACTTAATAAACCCATGCTACAACCATAAATCACCCTGAGGGTTTTTCCACATAAAATAACGATACCACATAATCTTTACTTACTTGTTTTCTATCATATAATATAAACTGCATATCATAGCATTATCAATCATACATTAATTCACATAATAACAAAAAATGGTATAACACAAAACCATGCATAACACTTAGCAATAAAAAATCCTAGACTACAATAAGTTTTCTTACTAAAAGGACTCCGGTCTCTACGCATGTTACTTCTATTCAGCCTCTTCTGAAACCTTAGAAAAATCATGCATCTTATAAATCATAATATACACCATTATGATTAAAGCACATAATTAAGTAAGTGTTAAGAGTAAATGGGAGGGTGAATAGAAGAGGAGTGGCAAACAAAATATGAGGAGTGGCAAGATAGCGAGCCAATAGGTGTGGTAGCAATGACACAAGCTATCATTGCTATAGGGGTACAATGGTGATGGAGGCCAAAACAAGGAGGGGGCAGTTGTAGTGAAAGTTTCTGAAGAGGGAGGCCAAAAGAAGGTTGTTGCGGAGTGCTTGGTCAAATGGTAAAAGGGTGCACCGATAATTTTAGCTAGGGGTGTTCAAATGGGTGGCCATGGTTTAACCCAACCCATAGTATTTTAGCCCATATAATTTATATAACCCATGGTCTAACCCACGATGGGTTGTAGAAAACAATTAATAATTTTTAATCCAACCCATCATAACCCATGGGTTATACGGGTTAACCATGGGTTAGCGTGGGTTAGTATATATACAAACAAGCCTATCTTGATCTTTACTGTCACCGTATCAACCACAATTACTACCATCCCTTCCACCACCATTACTAACACCGCTTCCACCACTACCACCGCCACAATTACTACAATTATTTTCCTTCCTCTCTTTTTTTTCCCTTTTCTTCAATTCACAACCACCGCCTTCAATATAATAAAATAATTATGTAAAGTGTCAAACATATTATAAAAGAACGATGATCACATTTATTTAGTATATTTATCTTCTTTATAAAAATTTCTTTAAAAAAGATAAATTTTTTCCGAAATCTTTTTTAGAGGAATTTCAAATGCTTTTAATACATAATTTAATTAACATTAATTCATAAACACAATGGAATATCACTAATAAGCTTAAACGTACGTTTTTCGTATTTTTATTTATTATCACTTAAACGGTAAAAACAAATATTATCCAAAAAAATGTCGAACCAAATTATCAATGTACTGGGGGGAGTATTTTTGTAAAAGGAAATAACAACTCATAATAATAGTTTCATGAAATCTATTTTTGAGAAATCATTTACGACATGACTCGAACGATATTCGTACATGAAAACAAGAGGATATGAACTCCTCGTCTTAAATTCCATGCACATTACATGATTAAGTTAATCGGTCAAAGTGAGTTTTGAATTTCGAAATCTCAATAAATAGAATAGGAGAATTTTTTTTAATTTTTAGCAATAGAATACAAGTAGACTTAATTTTAGTAGATCTAATTCATTTTAATATATATATATATACATACATACATACATATATATATATATATATATATATATATATCTACATATAGATATACATATATATGTATATGTATATATATATATATATATATATATATATATATATATATATATATATATATATATATATCATATGTATATATATATAATTTTTTTTTTACGTTTCTTACCGTCTTCATTTACTAGATTTAAAAAAAATGACATTTTTGATTTTTTTTTTCTCATCCCTATATATAATTTTTTTTTACGTTTCTTACCGTCTTCATTTTCTAGATTTTTAAAAAATGATATTTTTGCGTTTTTTTTTTCGTCCCCATCTCCGTGCAATGCCGTTGTAACATAACTACTCGCCATATTCCTTCGCCGCCAGTGTTGCCTCCGACCTTCGCTACTCCGCGTAATTAATAGACTCATCAAAGTTTTTTTTCTCTTAATTTTAGTAGATTTAATTAATTTATTTATATATATATATATGTATATAATATGTATATATATATATATATATATATTACGTTTCTTACCGTATTCATTTCCTAAATTTTTAAAAAATAATATTTTTCCGTTTTTTTCGCCCCGTACGTCTCCGTGCTACGTCGCTGTAACATAACTGCTCGCCATATTCCTCCGCCGCTAGTGTTGCCTCCGACCTTCTCTACTCTACCCAATTAATTGACTCGTCAAAGATTTTTTTTCTCTTAAATATATGTATATATATGTATATAGATATATATATACATATATATATATATATATATAGGGTTAGGGTCTAATATAAACTAAATTAAAAATACAAATGTGAGAACTATTTTAAGCCGTTAGATTACTAAGATATAGATGTTTGAGATTAGATTACATATTATACTACAAAGCACGCATCTCTTTCTCTCTCCCGTGAATTTTGTTTATCACAGCAAAAACAGTCCCATCGAAAACAGTAAGAAAAAGTAGTAGAAGGATAAACTGATGCTTCCGATTACAGAGCCGCGAGTAATCAATACATAATAAAAATCTTTTTATGAAGTCTGTTTACGTGTAATCAATTAGCATTGTTGATCAAATTAAATTAACGGTTAATAAGTGTTCTCATGTATGTATTTTATATTTAGTTTGTACCAGATCCCGACTCCATACATATATATATTTTTTTCTCTTAAATATATGTATATACATATACATATATGTGTATATACATATATATATACATGTATACATCCATACATATGTGTGTATATATATATATGTACCATCTCCGTTTTCTAGATTTTTTAAAAATGATATTTTTACGTTTTTTTCGTCCCTATCTTCTTTGAAATCAAGAAACCGATTTCTTAGACGTGCTTCTCCTTCCAAATACCCCGGCGTTAGAGTCCTCAGAGCCGGAAATATCGGATTCACTGACGAAAAATTCGAGCGGAATTTTGAAATCGGATGCGGAAAAAGCTTTCGAAAATTTTAAGTTTATGTTGTTAGATATTCTTAGCTTATGGGTTCCCATGGCAACCCATGGCTAATTATACTTAAACTCAAACTAACCCATGTTTAAATAATATGTATATGGGTTCAACCCATAATAACCCATTTAAAATAATAACCCAACCCACTTATATTATAACTTAAGTTCATGGGTTGGATTATAGCTTACCATGGCAAACCCAACCCATTGAACAGGCCTAATTTTAGCCAATGGTTAGGGGTGAGTTTTGGTAAGAATGGATGAGGGGGTGATGTTATGGTGATAATGGTCGTAAGTGGTGGGGGTGATGTTGTGGTGATGATTGTTGAATAAGGGTTGGATGGCTTCAATGTAAATAACCAAAGTTAGGGGGCAAGAAACAACGAGGTTGGCTCATGGTTGTGGGGGAGAAATGGAAAATGTTTCCAATAGTGGTGTTGGTGTGTCAGTTGAGCTCATTGGTGGTGGGTTTTAAGGGCTCTTTTTGTGATTTCAAGGAGGAAGTGAAGGAGGATGAAGGTGGTATTATTTTTACATAAAACAAAGGGTAGAGAAAAGAGGTGGTCAGGGTATTTGTTATTGGACATATATATGTATATACATGTACATGCACAAAGATGAGAAAGGAGGGGTACAACGGCTGAAACAAAATCAACCCTTTTAGGGATGGGAATTGATAAGCTAATAGGGGTAAAGAATGGTTTGGAAGATGATAGGGAGGTGATAGGGGCTTGCCAGGAATGGTTTGTGGATAATGTTTCATGTAGAAAGAAAGAGGAAAAGGAAAAGGAGAGGGAGAAGGCTGGGTGAAGGAAGAAAATAGAAATAAGAGAAAAGAGAAAAGAGGGAAAAGAAAAGGAGAGAATTAATAGGTTTGGTTTTTAATTAGGATAAGATTAATATAAGCTAGGTTAGGATATTAGGATAGATTAATTAAATGATATCATCCAAGATTAGGTTTAGGTTAGAAAATAAATTAATAACTTACAATAAAAATTAGGGTTAAGCTAAGATGTAGAATTTAGGAGTTAGGGTATGATAGAAAAATAAATTTCCTAAGGCTAGAATTAAGTTACGATATTAATTACTTAGGATTAGGTGTAACTAAATTTCTAGGTATTATAGGGTAAGATAATCATTTGAGAGGCCTAAATAATTACTAAAAAGGAGCAAATAGTTTTTTCCCTAGATGTATTTTTCTAGATACACTCAGGTGTATTGTCAAATCTTTACATTAAGAGAGGAAGGGTGGCAAATAGAATTAAAGAGCATGGCATATAAGAGACAAATATAAGAGTCGCTAAATGAATTACTCACTAAAATAAAATGATGCACAGTACCACAAATGAGGTTGACATTGGACATCAAAGCCATAAATCATTCTTTTCAATCTGATTTTGGTGTGGACTACTATAATTTTATATGTTAATATTTTTACATATAATATTTTATGTGTAATTCTAATTATTTTTTTCATTTTATTATGTTTATTTCAATTAATATTATGTTCTAATTTCTTTTTTACTAGGGATATGTGAAGTCATATACTTTATATTATTTAATTAATTTAGTGTTTGAGAGTAAGAGCTAATTCTTCACTATCAATTGAATAGCATAAATAGAAATTGAATGGGTTATGAGAGTTATTATATGATTCCTACAACAATAGGGGATGATGATTAATTAATTGATCTTAAAGCATCATTCTTTATTTAAATCCATTGATCAAAGATAGCAGGATTGATAATTAAAAGTATGACTACGTAACTTGAGAAAATGTGTTAGTTATATATTCTCATGAACATATAGTTGATAATTAAAAAATTTAAGTAATTGGTTAATCGACCTTGATAATTGGACAAAGGTGAATCTAGAGTCTTTGGTAGCTTTTATTAATTGAATCAATCTTTGTTATATTTTATTTGTTTTTAGTTTAGAGATTTTTATCTGAAATTCTCAGCTTAGATTAACACTTTTTTTGTATTCAAATAGCTTATATCTGAAGTGATTAGAGAGAGTCATTAAAGTTCTTGAGTTATTATTTAGTGTCCATGGGACTAATAATCTAGTACTCATAGTTACCAATATTATATGCTACTGGTATATATTTTGATAAATATATTTAGCCAACATCAAGTTTTTGGTATCGTTCCTAAAGACTAATTTAATAGCCCTAAAATTAAAATTTTAAATCTTCATATAGGTAATTTTTTACTTTTTATTTTATTCTATTTAGTTTCTAAATTTACTCGATTTTCATGGTCTTTGGTATTCTTATGCATGTGTAGCTCACTAGTATATGCATCAAAGCAATTCTGGTAAATTGGTAGCATTAGATCCAGATATTGAGAAAAAATGTTGTAAGTCAAGGGCACATTTGAAATTTATTATCACTATAAAAAGACCTCAATAAATGGTTGAAGAGGAGATAATCAACAACAATAAATTGGGATATCCTTAAGAGACTATACTACCCTTAGTATAGTGGATTCTAGATCGAGTATTAGAAAATTAGTGGTTGAAGCACACGATTTCGAGATCAATCTTGCTATCATTCAAATGATAAAAACTTTGGTCTAATTTAAAAGTACACTTAATGATGACCCTAATATTTATATTGCCAATTTCATTAAAATCTATGATACTTTCAAATTAAATGGTGTTTCTAGAGGTGCTATTAATGTTAGATTATTTCTGTTATCATTACATGATAAGGCTAAGAGTTGGTTGATTTCTCTAGCACCATGTTCTTTTTCAACCTCAAATGATGTGGTGAAGATTTTTCTTTATGAACAATTTTCACTCAAGAAAACTTCTAAATTAGTAAATAAAATCACCACTTTTGTTCAAAATGACTTATAATTACTATAAGATTCATGTGAACAATTTAAGGAATTGTTCACTATAAATCTGATTGCAAATGCAAACTTTTTATAATGGTATATCTATCACTAATAGCGCTATGCTAGATATAGCTGCATGTGGTATTATTATGAACAACATTCATAAATAACTATATGAATTTATTGAGGAATTAGCCTCCAATTCCCATCGATGGCATTACAAACATGTTCCAGTGCAAAGGAATGCAAGAATTCATTATATTAATGTCACCACAACATTAGCAGCTGAGATGGGTTTAGTCACTAATAAATTGAATAAATTAAGTGGTGCTTTATGTATGTAGGTGAAAGCGAACGCACTTGTGTGTGACTTATGTGGCGAAACACATATTAGCACTAAGTGTCAAGTAGGTAATCATTTTCAACCATATCTTAATCAAGCTACTTATCTGGATAAAAACATTCAAAAGGGAAAATAATCCATACTTGAACATATATAATATGGGGTGGAGGAACAACAACTAATTGAGGCCCCCTAAATTTCCACCATGGAGACCTAAGCTACCAGCTCCACTACCACCCCAGCAGCCATAAAAATTATAATTGGAAGAGATGATTAGAGAAGTCATAAGCATTACTAAAATGCATTTCTAGAATCAAGAAGCCTCATTTATGAGCTTAGAAGCACAAATGGGATAATTGGCTAATGTAATTTCTGGAATGATGACTAAAATATTTCCAAGTGACACAATCACACACCCAAAGGAGCAAGTTAAGTTTAGACCTTTAAGGAATGGGAAGATGCTACCTAAACCATGACCTCAAAAGGTAAAGAAAGAAGAGGAGACAATGCCAAATAAAGAGTATGAGTTCAAAGAAGAGGTAACTAAGAATCAAACACAAGGGGTAAAACCTTATGTCCCTCCTCCATTTGCTAGTAGAATAGTCCAAAGTAAATTAGATGTATAATTTCCTAAATTTCTTGACAATTTGAAAAAGATGCATATTGATTTGTCATTCATTGATATTATGAGACAAAATGCTATCTATCTTAATTTTATTAAGGAAATTCTTACCCACAAAAGAAAATTGGATTATTGAGATACTATTAGTTTGAATGAGGAATGTTATGCTATTTTACAAAATAAGTGCCTCCTAAACTAAAAAATTTGGGATGTTTTACTATACTTCGTGTGGTAAAAATTTTTAAAATTTGACAAAATGTTATGTAACTTAGGTGATAGCATAAATTTGATGCATTTTTCTATTTTTGAGCGGTTAGGATTAGGAGATCCAAAACCCATTAATATATCTCTACAATAGGATGGTAGATCTATAAAATATCATAGAGGCATAATAGATGATTTTTTGCTGAAAGTGGATAAATTTATATTTTATATTGATTTTTTTGTGCTTGACATGGAATATGATCATAGGATTCTGCTCATTTTAGTAGATTGTTCTTAGCCATAGGAAGGAGTTTAATTGATTTCCATAAGGATAAGTTGATTCTTTGGTTATAATGTGAGGAAGTTGAATTTAATATCTTTAAAGAATGAAAAAACTAGTTAAAGATCGCATTTGTTGTAGCATTGATATTTTATATGAATGGGTTTATGATTGCTTTCATGTAAGTGTAGTGCAAGATCCTCAAGAAAGATATTGGGTTCACTACCATGAACTTAAAAACAAAGAAGGAGTCAAGATGATGTAACCCAAAGTATGCTTGAAACTACCCATGAAATATGTAGTGAAGGAAGAGATAACTGAATTGGGTTGGTGCAGGTATGATCTATCCTACCTATGATACAAGTAATGTTTAATTGTTGCCATCTAGAACTTTTACAAGATTGTATACTAGTATTGAATTTATAAAATTCCATAGGCACAAATTAAGGAAGAATGAAGTTGGAGATATTGACAACCTTAATATCACCACACACTTAAAGAATCCTAATTGAATAGGGTTGAGGTTAAGCTAATGACTATAAACAATCACTTCTTAGGAGGAAACCCCAGCGTTTGTATTTATTTCAATTTATGGTTCATTTCCTCTTTAGTTTATTTTTTTGAATTACTATGTAGGTTGAACTTTTCATTTATAAATTCATGCCAGTATAACATGTTTACGAAGGAATTGCAAAGTATATGGGATTAAAATTTAAAAAAAAAATTGTAGCTATGAGGAGATGATGGTGGGAAGAGCGTCATATGGAAAATTTAAGCTAAACATAACACCTATGAGGTAACAGGGAGGGCTGTGTTGCATGGCATAAGGCATGTTAGCTTAGAGACATGAATTTCTCCCCTAATATTGTTACGTTATTCTATTCACATCTTTAGTACTTTATGTATGTTCTCACCTGTACTAAATTGACATTATTCTTTCACTCCTCTATACTTTTCTTGTCATCCCTAGTAATATTCTACTCATTTTTTCACTATCACATTTTTATTGTGTGGATTTCCTTATCCATTAAGGACAATGTCCATAATAAGTGTAGGGGAGTTTTAGTTTATTCTTATACTTAATTGATCTTCTATGTGTTTATTTTAAGTCTTTGTTTATTTTTATTGAGTCTCAAAAGCCCTTAACTAGTCAATGATGACTATATCTTTGAAATCTAGCTAAAATAAGATTGTAAAAGTGAGATAAGATCAAGTGAAGATTTCTTTAAATGTTAATGTTGTTGTAGTGAACACATGTCTACATGATTAAATATGAATGGAGAAAGAATGTGATTGATCTTCTAACCATCAACATGATATGTTGAGATTCATCATGACCCATAATGAATTTTTGAACCCCATATGCCTTCTTTTCTAAGGGTTTTCACATAAAATAATCTATATTTTCTTGGCTTACAAACCTTATATACATGGAGTTTTTTTAATCAAAATACTTACTATAGTTCCTGTAATGGACTATATAATTACTAGAACTTTTTCATATGTTAATCAAAGTTTGTAAGCCAAAACTGCCCTAATTGAGAAAGTGATAAAGACACATCAAGATTAATCACCTCATAGCCAAATAACCATCTACCCCATCTTTGTGTACACAATATGTGCAGCCTTTAGTTAACCCCATTGATCCTTTTACACCATCCCTTATTTTTCTCATCACCCACCTTATTCCTTACCCTAAAAAAATTGCATATCCCTACCAGGGTGCTAAAATCAAATAGAAATCTTTATTAAGCATATATATATTATTTAAGGTCGTATGTAGAGGAAGTATTAAAGAGCATCCAAAATAATAATTGTGTGGAAGGTAAGTGAAAAAAAAAGGAAAAAAGAAATGAAATTTTAACTTAACTTACTGATGTGGAAATAGGGGTTAGATCAATCAATCACTAATTCAATGTGTTGGGTAAGATGGCTTAAGTGGGAAGAAGTGAAAAAGGAAATTTTTTAGCTTGTCTCATTTCATATAATTTGAAGAAAGTTGGTAAAAATGATGTGAAGGTCTAACCTAGAGATATTTAGCCTTGTGATGCTATGTTATTTCATGTAAAGATGCTTTGAGAAGTTTAAATTTACAAGAAGAGTCTGTCTACATCAGCTTGATTATGCTAAATTTTAGGATATTTTATTAAATCCCTCTTTCATTTTTTCTTCATTCAATTATTAAACCTAGCTTCGTTTCAAACTTTATAAAGTCCTATTTAATTTTTTAGATGAGTTTTGTAGATTAGTCGCATGAGTCATGCATATAGTTCAGTCCATTCGGCAAGTATTTGATATCTTTCATGAGGTATTTTATCCACAAAAATATGAGATTTTCTTGTTTATATATATGAGTTACTTGTAATTTTTATCATCTTATTTTACATATTTGAGTGTTTTTTGTACATATGTAGACATAAATTTGATAGGGAGAAAATTATACTTTTTATGATGGATCATGATGTGACTAAGCTGTGGTTAAGTCTTCGATCATTACTATTCTTCTATTAATGTATGTCATGTTTATGTGTAAACATATTAAAACTAAGCCTTTAAATTTTTTTTGTGATGAGTCTTAGATGATTGTTAATCTAGGTATTATGAAAGTAGAAGATTTTGAGACCACATTAGTTAAAAGTATTAAAAGTGTGGTTTTTTTTTTTGATCTGTGTGTGATTTTGGAGATATATCACTTGTAAAACTTTCGCGAGATTTTACTCGTCATCTAAAGGTGATATAGAGATTCAAATGGCTTAATGTACACGCTAAGTGTAATTATAAAAGCTATAGAAATAACTAGTTATTTTCTATTTTGATTTTCTTTGGTTTGAGTCATGTCTTATTTGAGAATAAGAAAAAAGTTAAATGTATAGGTGTTGATGAACACATTTTTAACTATTTTATACCATTTTATTCTAAGTTTTTAATCATTTATTTAAAAAATATATGGGGTTATTTATAATATTTATAATTATTTTCCTAATTTATAATAATATCATATATTGAATTAATTTCAAGTTTAAATTGAAACTTGCATAAATCGGGACAACACTATAACTTTTTACGTACAAAGTTGGATTAAGGTGATTCAATTTTTGTATAATGACAAAAGATGAGATTCATAACTTCTATTTCCGGTGATATTTCCTAAATTTAAGGTGTATCATGGCCATAAATTAGCTGGAATTCACTGCTCACAATATTTCCTAGATCTGATTTTTCCTAAAATATTGTATTTTGAAAATTTTATCGTGTTTTGTTGTGCATCATAAAAGATCAGCAGGACCATCCATTCTGACATATCTTATGTCATCCTACCTCCTACCCAAAACGGTGACGCACAAATTGTCCAGTGTCTACCATCCAATGAGACAATTAGTGGAACCATTCTGCTGACACACCTCACATGATACTAAGGGCATGGGACCAGACAAAAAAAATATATAGGGACCTCGGCATTAGGAGATTGGATGTGGTTAATAAGGCACTGGTTGGAAAGCTATTATGGAGAATGATAACCAATCCCATGCAGACCTTGGCATGACTCGTCATGGCTAAATAATAATATGGTGTTTGGCGTAATATATGGGACATTAAACTGCGACAACGCAACTTCCCAATCTGGCGGTCGATACCTGCTGCAAGAGATGAGCTTCGACCTTTCATATGATGGAGAGTAAATAATGGAGCATCCATATTAATCTTGGAAGACCCTTGGGTGTTGACAATCCCCGCATTTCGTGCAACCAGACCGGCAAACACCCTCCCAACAGCAGTCAGACCTCACCCTCACCCAACCCCTAGGATGGAATACCGACCTAATCAACTCCATCTTCCACCCCTTTGAGCCGGGCAGATCTTGAGTATGGAACTCATAGATAGCCTCTGTAATGACCCGGATGAATGGTTATGGCTTCCACACCCCCAAGGAAAATTTTCACCCAAATATGCCTACCATGGTCCCTTTTCAACATCTCCCCATATTCTTCTTCTAACCACAACATCTAATTACAATTTCCGTGGCTGATTTTCTAGCATGTGATTGATATTGTAGTACGAGTACACCTTTTTTGCATGGAGATGCCTCACTGAATCCATCATTACTAGGAGCATAATCGTGACGAGAATTCCCGGAGCATATATATCCCCTATATGCCCATTCTGTCATAGGCATGAAACAATTGATCTACTCCTCTCTTGTCAAGTCACCAGGCTTGTCTCACTTGGAACACCGATTGGTATGATTAATGATCACTATGTGCAAAACACACTGAAAGAATGCTTAGCCAGGTGGTTATGCGGCCATCGTAAGAACACCATCATCCAGTGGGCATGTGTCATCATCTGGGCTGTTTGGAAGCACCGAAATGCCATAATTCTTCATGTTAAGACACTCAATGTACAAAGGATGATAGTTGCAGATGTGCACTATCATGATATGCAGATTGAAGATGCATGACTGATTAACAGTCAAGCTGCAGAAAGCAATGAAAGATGATCTCACGCAACCGATGCCTAATGAATAATCCTTCCCCTTCCACCTGCATATAAATGTAATAGTGATGGATCCCGTGCAGCATCTCCTTTCCCATGGGAATCATCATTTTCGATTCTAACGGAAGTGATTTTGCCAAGCTACGCATGAATAGAACCCAATGGATAGCATGGCTCCATTGTTGGTTGAAGCCAAGGCTTTGCAAATGGGCATGGATCTAGCACTCTCAAGCAACCTCGCTAATGTTGTGTTTGAGTCGAATTTTGCGGTACTTGTGTCCTTGAGTATTGATCCGCAGTTAGACATCCCTCGGAAGATACGCAGTGCGGCAACAAGATGCAGGTCAGTATTTCACACAACCCCATACTTGTTGCTTGTGAGAATTAGGAGGCAAGCAAACAAAGCTGCCCATGGCCTATCTTCTTTAGCTGCCACTAAGTTCTGTAATTCAACTTGGGTTGATGAATTTCCATATTGCTTGTCTAATGTACTTTTGAATGATCTCAATCAATGAATTCTTATAAGCTTCTTTTGGTAAATTAAAAAATAAAAATAAAAATAAAAGCACGTCAGCGCATGCAACAAACCGAAAGAAAGAAAAAATGGAAAGATAAAAAACACTTCCTCAAGTCTTGTAATTTGATGGACTGACCAATTATTTTCGGTGTCCCATCTACAAAGAAGATGAAAAAGATACACATGGAGCATATATAAGTAAACACACGCACAACACATCAAGAGAGGAAAGAGTGTCGAACAAGACCAACGAACACGGCATATTATGTACGACGACAAGAGCCGCCAAACGAAGTACTCACAGAAGGAAAATGCCACACAATGCCGCAATTCAAGACGGACGCCGAAAAGCCAAACATCATTATTTTTTCAATCCGATTTTAGTAAGTGTTGTAATTTTATATTTAAATCTTTCTTTAATTTGATTATATTTATTTCATTTATTATCATGTCGTAATTTCTCTTTTACGAGGGAAGTCCTATTATCCATATTAATTAATTAATTGATTAATTGATATATAGATTATCCTATGTATTTTATGTTATTATTTTTAGTAGACTAATTGATGTTTAACAAGTGGAGTTAGAGTGCGAGGTAATTCTTTGCTTTAGGTTGAACAACATAAATACAAATTAAATGGGTTATAAGAGTAATTATATGACTTCTACAATAATAATAAAAAGGATAAGTAATGAATTGATCTTAAAGCATCACCCCTTATTTAAATCCTTCAACTATAGATAGCGGGGGTAAAAATAAATAAAATCCTTTAATAGTAGAAAAGTGAAACTTAAGACTGTGTACTAGTTATATATTCTCATTAACACATAGTAGGTAATTGAAAAGGTCAAGTAATTGGTTAATTAAATTATATAATCGGATAGAAGTGAATCTGAACTCCTTGGTAGCTTTTATTAATTAAATTAATCTTCATTAGATTTTATTTATTTTTAGTTTGGATATTTTCATCGAAAACTCTCAGTTTAGATTGATAATTATTTATTTATTTTATTCTAATAACCTAGGCTTGATTAGTATGATTAGATAGTGATTAGAGTCTTTGAGTTATTATTTAATCTCTATGAGAATGACAAATTGATGCTCTTAATATCCTATATTATATATGACCGGTATACTTAGCGATAGGTATAATTAGTTAACATTATATGTATCTTTTTGGGAGGTCGATAATGCCTATATCTTCTATCTTTTCTTAGCTCAAGCATCCTGTTACCCTATAAAAGTGTTACACTATATATAGTTTTTATTATGCATAAGATTCATACAATGGGGTGTGAGGAACAAGAATTGAAGGGGAATTTTGGGTTTTAGATCTAGAAAAATCTCAATTAGGAGTGGAGATTCTTTAATTTAGCGGATTATTCAAGAAGGTTTTTTTTTATAATCTTAATGAGGATAAAAATGTAAGTTTGAGATTTCTTGATTCCTTATAATTGCTTGTAAGGTAGGTAATAAAATATTCAAGTTTGGTAATTCTTGTTTCCTATATTGCATATTTCTCTAATCATCGTGAATTTTCCCAACAAATTGGTATCATAGCTAAGTTAATGTTAGACATCTAACTGCACGTTCAGGGCGGGTTGAAAGATGGATAAGATATTAGGAGAAGGGAAGCTTGTGATGGAATTATTGGAAGAATAATTTTACACTATAGCAAAATATGATAAAGTATATTATTGTACAATAGGGATTGCACACTATCCTAGAAGATAAGAAGGTGACATATGTTGATGGTGTCACGTGGGTAGACATGAAGCTACATGCAACAAGTAGGGTATGGTTGGCACTTGCTTCAAAAAAATAGGTATAATTTCCCTCAGGATATGAGTTTGAAAGAGTTACAAGGAAATCTAGTGAAGAATTATGCACCAAAGTCACTGACAACTAAGTTGTTCTTAAAGAAGGACCTATTTTTGCTTGAGATGGTAGAAAAGACGGCATGCAAGATCATATAAATGTATTTAATGGATTGATCATCTAGTTAAAGAGTTTGGATGAATCCTTTAAGGAAGAAGATCAAGGAGTCCTGCTCTTGGTTTCTTTCTCAGAGAGTTTAAATTAAGTTAGGAAAGAAGAAGCTTTCTATAAAAGAAACTAGGTCAGTTTTTGTGAAGAAAAAAAGGGTGGCTAAATAAGGGGAATCTACTTTAGGGGATGGATCAAGTCTATATGCAAAAAGGTGACCCAAAAGGGTAAAAAGAATATTAACCTAAATATTAAGTGTTTTCATTGTAATAGGGTAGAGCATATCAAGTAGAAGTGTCCCAATTACAAAAAATTATAGTATGAGAAGGATTGTGGTAGGACAACAACAAACAATGAGGATCTCGGTGATGTTCTCTTAGTACATGGGATGGACGCATGAAAAGAGGAGTGGATATTAGATTTAGGGAGTTGAGAACAACTCATATGTTGCTAGGAGAATTGGTTCAAATCCTTAGAGCCATGTGATGGGATGCCTCTTTTTTAGTCAATGAGGAGGAGGTCAAAGTTGAAGGAAGCAAAAAGATTGAGATCAAGACCTATAAGGGAAGGATTAGGAAGCTAGTGGATGTGAGTTGTGTTCCAAACTTGGTCTAAATCAGATTTCCTTAGTAAGGTTAGATGGCTTAGGTTATGATATTCATATAGAATCTAGCAGAATGAAGGTAAAAAAAATGGAGGAATGTGATCTTGGTTGGCATGAAGATCAAAAGGAATATCTTCAAGCTTACGGGGAGAGCATTGTAGGGACTTTGGCTCGAGGAAAAGCATTGTCAATTTGAGAATGATTCCATGATCATGGATAGGGTTGTCAATGATCTGAGTCGAGTCAAATAATCACAGGCTTAAGCTTAACTCATTTAATAAATGAGCCTGAAATAAGGTCAAAGTAGGCCTCATTTAACTAAATAAACAAGCTAAATCAAGACTTTCATAATCTAATCTGAGCCGAGCTCACACACCTAATGTCACACCCTAAATTTTTTAATATCCAAATTTGTGTGACACTCAGCCTTTTTTTCACTCGGCCTTTTTTCCACTCCTTGGAAGACTAAGTCGGCCTTTCACCTTCTATAAACCCACTCTGGAATAAAGAGCCCTTACTTAGCACAAAAACTAAAACACTCACAAAGAAATGCACAAGAGAGTTAGAAAGAATGAGATCTTTATTGAGAGAACTCTTGAAACCTTTTAACTTATGGATGGTGGAAATGATACCCCTCATCACCTATTTATAGTTGAGGCATCATCCTCATTCTGCATCGAGTAACATTTTAGGATAAGCTAGATCATTTTCCCTCTAGAATGTTTTATTGGAACACACTAGGTTAATCTAGAGTGTTCTATACAATCATATACAAAATAGAAGGGTTCTAGAGACATCTCCTCTAAAACCATCTATATAAGTGTAGAAGCTTCCTACATCTTCTATATATATCTAAATATATCTACATTACTCAAAAATGTTGTAGAATATTTTGTAAAAATAAGGGTGGTCAAAGAAGGTCATGGCAACCTCCCCCATCTGAGCCATCGTTGTCCTCGATGATGAAAAAAGACAAATACTAATCAATTGTATCCTTGAACTACCATAAGTAGTTTGTCTTCTCTCTATGATCTTGACTCTCGAGTAGCCTCTTACACTAAATTGGGTACTCCTTATAGTTTGGCATGCCATGCCTCTTAACTATCCAATAGTTATGGTTCTTCTCAACTTCATGATCAAAGGAAGTCACATTCATGGGAGAAGCATGCTTGGACTGCTTTATTAAAGGGACTTCATTATCTTAATGATAGGGCTTGAGTAAGATCACATGGAAGATTGGATAAACCTTGAGCTTGGATGGAAACACTAGCTAATAGGGCACCTTTCCAACCTTTTTCTTAATAGGATAGAGCCTTTCATATCTCCTAACCAAGGTTCTATAGATTTGGCAGTGAGCCTTAAACACTTATGGTGACAACTTCAACATCATGAAGTCTCCTTACTTAAATTTTAAAGGCCTTCAATCCCTATCTGCCCACTTTTTCACCTCCTCAAAGCCTTTTTCTAGATGTTCCTTAGCTATTTCAAGCTTCTTTTTCCATCCATGCATGAAATAGTGTGTTGCAAAACTACTCCCCTTATAACCCTTAGCCACCGTGTGTAGAGTGAGAGGCCAGTGCCCTATGACAAACTCAAATGGACTATGTCCAATGGTCTCACTCCTTTTAAGGTTATAAGAGAATAGCGCCACATCCATAAACTTGGAACAATTCTTTAGATTAGCACTTACAAAGTGCCTTAGGTATCTCCACTAAGGCAATCACCCTTTTAGTTTACCATCCATCTTTAAGTGAAATCATGCAGAGAAATGAAGTTCAAACCCCCATCAACTTGAATATCTATCTCTAGAACTTGGAAGTGATGTGGAGATCCCTATCACTAATGATATACTTAGGAAATATCTAACACTCCACCACATTTTTCAAGAATGATTAGGTGCCAAAATATTTCATACAATCCCTTGGTGTAGGGATAAATGTATCATACTTACTTAGCCTATCAACCACCACCATTATCAATCCATATCCATCAAATGTTGGGTACAAGCTCCAACAATCTCAGGGGACATATTTACTCATTCTTGTCTTATATGTAAAACATGCAAGTCCTCACATATTTTTCCACATTATCCCACATTTGTGGCTAATATTAAGCATCCTCAATAAGATCAAGAGTGAGCCTCATACCTAGGTGTACAACCCATTTAAAATTGTTACACTCCTTCATTAGATCCATCTACATGTTACCCCATCTAGGTAGGTAAAGATAATTTCCCATAGTATATAGTACCTTATATTGCTCCCAGAATATTTGATTCTTTCCTTCCTTTTCCATCTCCTCCAAGATATTATCAAAGGCATCATGCAACATTCTCTCCTTAACTCGTTCTAGGATGTCTTCTATAGGATCGCTCATGATAGAATGTACTGCTTTGTAGGTTAGTGCATCAGCCAACGCATTGGCACTTTTGGGCTTATACACCATCTTATAATCAAATTCTACTAGGAAGTCTTGCCAATAGGCTTTCTTGGTATTGATCATATTTTGGTTTTGTAAATATCTTGTTGCCACATTATCCATCTTAATCATGAACCTACTTCTAAGAAAGTAGTGCATCCATACTAGCAAGCAATGGATGATGGTGATCATCTCCTTATCATGCATCAGGTACTGCCTCTTATTATCATTGAGCTTGCAACTCTCAAATGTAATTGGATGCTTTTCCGATATAAGAAATCCCCCAATATCAAATTCAGAGGCATCTTTGTGTACCTCAAATTCCTTGGAGTAGTCAAGTAGGCCCAAGATTAGTTCTTTTATTATGGCCTTCTTTAATTCTTCAAAAGCCTTTACACACTCCTCATCCTAATTCCATGGAACCTTCTTTTTCAATGTTTGGTGAGTGGTGTGGCCCTTCCTAAGTACCCTTAGATGAATCTTCGATAATAGTTTAGTGCACTAAGGAAACTTCAAAGTTCAAACATGTTCTTCAAAGCAAATGAGCACTTCTTAAATAACTCGGACCTTGGCCATATCCATACCCATTTTTACATTCTTGATATAGTGGCATAGGAACTTTACCTCAGTGAGAGCAAATGATCACTTCTCCTTCTTCACGAAAAGCCCATTCTCCCTTAGGAATTGGAAGACCTTTCTCAAGTGCTCAACATATTCTTCATGGGTCTCACTATAGACCACTATATCATTAAAATAAACCACCACAAACTTATCCAAGTAGGGATGGAATATCTTATTAATTATAATACAAAAGGTTGTGAGGGCATTAGTAAAACCGAAATGCATAACAATGAATGCATAAGAACCGTACCTTGTTACACATGAACTTTTGGGCTCTTCTCTTTTGAAAATTCTCACTTGCCAATACATTGATCGTAGATCCATATTTTTGAAGTATCTTACATTCCCTAGCTTATAAAACAAGTTATCTATGAAGGGTAACTCTTAAAATAGATAAATCCTGCTTCTTCTAGAATAACTTAGGTGCACCATAAAGAGCTTTTGATGGATGAATGAAGCCGGAATCAAGTAAATTTTTTAATTACTTCCTCCAATTCTAATGGGCTCACTTGGTAGGGAATTATTTTAGGTGCATTTTCTCTTAGCTCTAACTTAATAGCATAATTCACCTCCCTTCTAGGTAGAGGTCTTTTAGGTAGCTATGTCGATAATCATATCCTTGAAATAGTGATGGAATTGATAGATCTTCTTAAGCACCTCCATAGGTTATGAAGAATCTTCCTCAGAAATAGAATCTAAGTATCATACTTTACCTCTTTAAAAGCCTTTAGAAAACTACATAGCCAAGAGATAGGGGGACTCTACCTTGTCTCATACTAGGGGCACCACGGGACTTTGTTCCCCCTTTTTGATATGCATGGTGTTTTCCTCAAGAATGTGAGTGGAGTTACCACATCCATGAACTTCATCCCTAATACCATGTCATATTCATCAATCTTGGTCACCTCAAATTTCACCATTCCTTTCCATGAGCCAAAGGTGATGTGGACTCCATAAAATACCTCAAGAATGGCCTTAGTTATAGAGTTTACTACCTTCATCCATTATGCCTCCTTTGTGACCTTAAGACCCATCCTTTGAGATTCCTTATGGATAAGGAAGTTATGCAATTCTCTAATGATGTAGGAGAAAATACTCAAGAATTGTCTTTCATAATTATGGAACCAATTATTCTTCATTTGGAAATTATCTCCCACAAATTTGAATACCAACGGATGGTTACGTTGCTAGAAAAGTACTAAACAAGCAACTAAGTATCCACATGCATGTGCATAGCATGCATGGCATGCATGAAATGGATGACCACGTGCATGGGGGGTTTATTGGTAGCTGTCAAGAACTAATATTAATATTATCTAATTAATTAATTAAGTAGTAGAGTTGGATAATAGATAAAGCATAAAGTTAGCATAAAGTTTGCATAAAAGTAGCATAATATCTTTAACTTGGAATCTTTTGAATTATGCTAAGTGGTAGAATGGCTATAAACAGCCATAGAAGGCATGATTATGGACAATGGAATTGAAGATCAATATTGAAGTTGAATACAAGTTGAATTCTATATGAGTTCAATTCAAGTTAATCAAATCTATGTGAACGATTTAGTTTGAAAGTTTTAATCTCTTTGTGTATGTGAATTAGAGATTAATTCATATCTTTTCTACTCTCCATAATCCATATTTTTCTAGCCATAATTATCATAAAAAATTCACTCTAATTCAAAGTTAATTATAGCCCTAAATCAGTTTGGCATTTGAACATCAAATTCCACCATTCGAAACCCTAAACCCTTCATCCGAACCAAACACCACCTTAACCCCTCTATTCAAATTAAACCCTAACCCTAACCCTGAACCACGACCTTATCCTCCATCTAAACCCTAACATTCAAAGCTCATCATCATGTACAAATTATTATTGAATACATGTCATACTTCATTTACACCATTCGAACCATCATCATCCCTCATCCACCATCACCGAATCATCATTACTTTGATTTGACACATATTCAACCTTAACTCACCATATTCAATTGTCTTCTCATCCATATATCATTTTCAAAGCTTCGTCTAAATAATATCAACCTAACCGAGCCATAATATCATCAATTTGAGAGTCCCATCCTCCCACACACATCATCTAATCTCAACTAAGGCCTTTCTTGTGACACCTTTCACTTGCACCTTGGTATACATTGACTCCTTAGCTTGATCCTTTAGCTTGGAGTCTATGGAGTTAAGTAGAGTTAGAGACCCTATGTGAGCACTCTAATCATCCTTATCTCCTTAGGTGGAAGGTATTGCACTAAAATCTTTCATTTTAGGATGATATCACAAGAAATGGCTATTATCACACATAAAACATTAATGCTTATATTTAGAGAAATGATTACATTCATGATCCTTCTCCTCCTTTTTTCCCTTTGGAATCATGGTACTTAGGATTGCTCTTGTAGGGCTTGCCTCCCCCACCTTTTTTCAATACATCCTTTCAGGCCTTGTCCTTCCACTCGAACTTGTATTCAGTCAAGGACTCAGCCTCCCAATAGGTTGTGGGGAGTTCCAAAACATTCCTCCTTTGTATCTCATGTTTAGCCCAAGATTGCAACCCATCCATAATATACAACCACATTTCCTTCTCGAGTATGTTAAAGATTACAAGTACCAATGAGCTATACACCTTGATGTACTCTTTGATAGTCCCTGTGTGCTTGAGATTTCCCAGTCTCCTTATGGCATCTAGCTCAACATTATCCTGGTAGAAGTGCCTCTTGAGGTCCCACCATAAACTCCTCCCAAGTATTTATTACACAAGAACTTTAACACCCCATTTTTCATTCTTAAAAAATTTTGTTTAAAAGAAAATTATGTGAAAGCCAAAATAGAAAATGGAAAATATTACTGCCACATCTAGCACAAGATATATACACATCATCTACCTCATGCTTGATGCAAGACTAAAACTTATCTAACTAAAACTTAAGCACTATCTATACCGAGAGGATAAAATCCCACAATGAGATATCTAATAGTAGATGGGAAGTGAAAAATTTTATTGAATAAAATCATCGTTGATAAAATCGACTGAAAACCTATAAAATAAACTTAGATTTTAAAATTTTAACAAGGTAAAGGAAAATTGAAATTTAGGTACAACCCTATCAAAATTTGATACAATGATTAAAATTTTATAAATACAATAAATAAGCATAAATTCCTAAGGAATAAAAACTCCGAGTGGCCTAATCTCTTAAAGCCCAAGTCTTCAACCTAATAGTAGTAATTGGTCTCCAGCTTATGAAAGAGGTATGTTCCCCACCATCAGTGGATTGTCGCATGACCTATTTAAACAAGGTAGTATTAGTAAGGGTCCAATACTAAGTAAATTTAAACTACCTAACCCATAAAGGGCACATGATATACATAAAGACATCATCATCTTCAATTTAAAATACCCATGATCAAATATACATGTGATACACATGTCCTTCCACTCATACAATTTCATGAAGTATATAGTATAACATTAATCGTTCTCTCAATAGGTATCAATGAAAAGTCATACTTAAAATGAATGTAGCAATATGCACATGTGATACTAGAGTGGGGCATGTTAACATGGAATATTATAGTCATAATTATTAAAGGTATACATGAGTGAATGTGATAACATACAATATAATATATGATCATAGAATCATGCTTACAAACACATGAATAGACATAATACATGAGTACAAATGCATAATGAAACATAAACACATGTTAAATAACATAACTATCCTATAAGATAGCATTCTGCCCATAAGGCCCACATGTAATTAAAATAATACATCATGTGATAATAAGGCAAGGATAGGTGTCATATAGTGACACAATTATAAGGAACACAACTGGGTTACATGCATAGGATAATGAAATATAAAGTGAATGAACAAGAATAATTGATTATTGTATTTCGTTATTGTGATCACAACCATTAGATTACTTTAACTTGAGAAAGGAGACTAAAAAAAATCATAACGACTAATCCAGTACTCGAACACCAATAAATAGGATAACTAATCACTTAAGTATAATACCTCCTATAGGGCCAAAATATATTGAGACACCTATAAAGTAGAAGAGGGCCTCCCAGGATCTCGTAAGGTACCTAGGAGAAAAAGCACCGGAATGGTACTAAGTAAATATCAAACCTAACTCGAATAGCTACCCAAGTGTTTCAAGTCCCAAATCAAGATCTTTTACTTTAAGTGATTAATGTTTTATTTAAGGATTTAACGAAGCATAAATTAGATGCACATAATAACACTTAAATCACTTCCATCACACAATAAAATTCCATTATTATATCCATTCCAAGTGGCATTAAAGCCAATCAATTTCAAGTAGCATTAAAACCGATCGATTGCAAGTGACATTAGAGCAGATCGACTTCAAATGGTATTAAAGATGATAAATTTCGAGTGGCTTTAAAGCCGATCAATTTTAAGTTGTATTAAAGCCTAAAAATTCCATGGCATAAAATCCTAACATAAGGCAACACACAATTTTAATCCATACTTAACCACTTATACAATTTTCCAAAACCCATTGTAATTAAAACACCTTAGAACATGCTAATATATATTTGTATTGAAAATTATAACATCATAGATACATAAAAGTATCATACAAGATATGATACGAATGGCATACATAAATCTTATAGACCATACCTATCACCTTCAACCTTAAGATAACACACATTAAATGATTCCACCATAAGAGTAAGTAGAGGCTTACCTAAATTCGAATCTAGCTAAGCAAATTAAGAGAGTGTGAGAGAGAGAGAGAGAAATCCATGATGAATGCTTTCCTAAATTGTCAATAAAAGTTGTAGGACTAAGCTAATAAACTACCTTACTGACTAATAATTCAAGTATTATAATTTAATCCATAAAGAAGAGCGCAAACAGACTATCTTTGAAAACATGTCAAAAACCTAAGATTCAAGAGCGTAGTTCCATTAAGATTCAAAATTAAATATTAATAAATCGAGTTCAACATATATCACTTAAGGCATTTTAAATTAATTTGGAAAGCAATGGAAATGACCATAGATGATAAGTTAATTTTATCGAAATGACTTACTAATTTGGTTTTATAACTAAAAAGGTAAACCAACCATTTTTAGAGAACTAATCTACATTAACAAGATAAAAATATAATTTAAATGATTTTCAAAGCTAGTAATCAACTCAATAAAAGAAATATAAACAAATCCATTTCGTAAAACTATCTCTAAAAAATAAGGTTTCTAGGCCCGAACTGCAGACCAACCAACTCACTTTGATTACCTCAAATTGATAGTTTAAGAATACAATTAAACTAATTTTAAAAAATTTAAGGTAATCGATTTTAATTAAAAAAATCTTACTAGTAGCCAATTTAATATAATCATTTTCCAAAATAAGTGTTTCAAAGTCCAAGATACAAATTCGGATAATCCAAATTGAAGGTGTTAGAATGCAATTAAGGTATTTTTAAATATTTCTATAAATTAAATTTAAGAAGAAAAAACTATACAAATGATCAATTTCATAATTTCATTTGAAATCTAGGGTTTAGGCCTAAAAATACAATTAAGATGAATTTTATTAATTTAATTAAACAAATTTTTTTAAAATAAAATTAGATATATTTGAAAACATATTTTTAATATATTGATCAAAAACAATAAAAGAAAATTTCAATTTAACAAAATTAGAGTTTTTGAGTACGAAATGTAAATTTGGTCGAATCTTGCTAAATTATATAAATTAACAGATTAACAATACAATTGTACACATTCTAATGCAAATTATAATTAATTGAATAAAATAACTCAATTATACAATCCAATTTAGATCTATAAGAGTTTTGACCTAAAAATCTAATTCCGATCGATTTCACATAATTTTTCCAAATTGACACATCTAATATGAAATTAAATATATTTCAAATTAAAATGTAAAATTAATTGAATGAAATAAGTATGCAATTCAATTATAATATGCAAAGATTTTGACTTAGAAATCTAATTCCATGCAAATTTATCATATTGATAGCTCTTGTATGAATTTAGATATATTTTAAAGCATATTATAATATCAATTTATCTAAAATAGCTTAATCAAATAAATATAAACTATCTAGATATAATTAGGTTAAAATTCTAATTTTTGTAAATCAACCACATACACTATAATTAACCTCTAAAAATCACTCATGTGACATATATATTCATAATTAAATAACTAATTTAGTTTATCATAAGCTAATTCATACAAAACTAATTAAAAAAAAGTTAGGGCTTGGGGTAATTTATACCACTTGAAACACGGCAAATCAAAGCAATTGAGGATCATTAGAACTTTTTCGGAGGTCAAGTACCACATGCCAATGGTCAGTTTGGCTCGTTGTGGCTGTCAAAGAAGTCAATGCTGCAGTAGGGTGGTCAAGCAACCCGCTTCTCACCACTACTCGTATTGACTTGCAGCTAAATTACTCGAGTGCTACCGCCACCAAGGACAAAGAATGGATGGAGGGGTGGTGTGGTCAAGCAGAGGGGAAGGTGGTGTGGTGGTGGTTAATGAAGAGGAGAAGAGGAGTAGTTAGAAGGAAGGTTAGAGGCTAGGGTTTGTGCACAGGAGAGAACATAAAGGAAATAGAGAGAAGAGCAAATAAAGTGAAAATAAAAGGAAAATGAGGTGTAGACTAGTCATCTTTTTTAATTAATACACATACACATAAAGAGAGTATAAAATACTTAAAAATTATTTAAGGATGATTTTGTCTAAAAATCATTTAACAAAAATTATTTTGTAAAGATTTGAAGGTATAAAATTAATATAAAAGCTGTTTAAAGGATTTAAGAAAAGCTTTCAAAAGAAAATATCAACGAGCACGAGAATTTGTATTATTTATAAGAATATATAATACAATCTCCAAAAATATTTAAAACTATATGAAAATTATTTAAATCAAAATCTAAGAAACTATGATTAATTTAAATAGTTTCTAAAAAAAGTCCTCTGTAAACCAAAAGGGGAAAAAAGGAAGAAAAATAATTTTGAAAATAAAATCACAAATAAGTTACAAATATCTTTTTAAATTTAAAACTTTTGAAGATTTTAATGACCTCGTAAAAATAGATAAGTTCGAAGACGAAAATATTTGCTATAGGAAAAATTATTTAAATGATTTTACTATTTTAAAAGGGAGTACATAATTTAACAATATATTTTGTTAATGAAATATAATTCCAAAATAAAGTTATAATCACACAACAAAGTTATAGTAAAAAAATGAAATTTAATATATTAAAAATCAAAACATATGAAACAACAAAAATATATATGTATTTAAATAAAAATCAAAATTATATGAATATAATAAAATTATGGTCATGATCAAATTTATCTAGAATGATCCACAACAACAATCATTAACTAAATTCTAATATGAATTTAAAATTGTCAATAAAATCAAAAAACAAATCAAAATAAATAATGAAACATTTTTCATTAAGGTTAATAAAGTTGAATTTCAAAGATACATGGTATTACAAGCACCCCTTTCAATATCTTGATGGCGGGCACGCCACCACAATATAGTATCTTCCTCAAGATAAAGGGTATATTAGATAGTTTTCATAATATCATCGAGTAAATGAGTAGCAAAAAAGTACGTCTCAATGTCATAAAGGAAGTTGTCAGTCTCCTTGGCATTCCTTAAGCCTTTGTACTTATGAAGCCTCGATGTGTCCAACATAGAAATAGACCCCCTTAAGCTTCCAACACTAACTGAGATTACCTTTACATTGAGTATAATCTGCCTCAAGGGTTGTAAGCTTCTCCTTAAGTTTAATGTTCTCGACAACAAATCGATCGATTAAACATCTCATGCATGAGCTTCTTATTAGACTCCAACATCTCTTCACAAAGTTTGGTGGCAAGAGCATTCACCAAACCATGCACCTCATCTTAGTCAGGTAAGGTCTCCATATCCTTCTCTGACCCATCCACCCTTCACTCCAAGATGGGTATATTCTCTGAACAAGCTTAGATGGGCATGTCTATCCTCTCCATGACATCCTCTAAGTTGGTTGCACGATCCTCAAAGGTGTCATTGGCTTTACTCTTCTTCTTCACATTGATAACTTGGGTAACTTGTGAGGTTGTGGGGTTTTGTGCCATAGCATCTCCTCTTGGTTACTCCCTCACATAATTGTGCTTTGCTACCACCTATCATACCTGACTTCTCCAACAGCCAACTGAGTGCGACACTTCGCATTTTTTCCACTCCTTAGAAGACAAAGTCAGCCTTTCACCTCAAGTGAACCCACTTTAGAGAAAGTAACCATTGCTTAGCACAAAATCTTAAACAGTTACAAAGGATCACATAAGAAAGTTTGAGAAATTAGAGCATTATTAAGAGAACTCTTAAAAGCTTCCAACTTGTGGATGGTGGAAATATGATCCCTCATCCGCTATTTATAGTTGAGGTCTCATCCCCCTTTCGCACCAATGAACATTCTAGAGTATGCTAGATCATTTTTCCTCTAAAATGTTCAATTGGAACATACTAGGTTAAACTAGAGTGTTATATACAGGCATGTACAAAATAAAATAGTTCTAGAGACATCTCCTTTAGAACCATTTATACAAGTGTAGAAGCCTCATATATCTTCTACATATATCTACACATACCTACATTATTCTAGAATGTTCTAGAATATTTTGAAAAAAAAGGGTACTCAAAGCGGGTCGTGACAACCTCTCGCACCTAATCTATAGTAGTCATCGATGATAATATAAGACAAATACTAATAAATTGCATCCTTAAAATATCATAAGTCTTCTACCTTCTCCCAACTAACCCAAATCTCGTGTAGCCCCTTGCACTAAACCAAGTACTTCTTGACTCCTTGTAATTTGGCATTCTACATCTCTTAATTATCCAACATTCTAGGATCTTCTCAACCTCACAATTAAAGAAATTCACATTCACGGGAGAAGCACGCTTGGATTCCTTTCTTGAACGGATTTCCTTATATTCAAGATAGGGCTTGAGTGAGTTCACATGGAAGATTGGATGCTCCTTGAGCTTGGATGGCAACGCTAGCTAATATGATACCTTTCTCACCTTCTTCTTGATAGGATAGGGCCCTTTATATCTCCTCACCAAGCCTTTATGTACTTAGCAGTAAGCTTGAACACTTCTGGTGACAACTTCACCATCACCAAGTCTCCTTCCTTAAACTCCAATGGTAGTCAATCCTTGTATGCCCACTTTTTCATCCTCCTCGAAGCCTTATCTAGATGTGTCTTGGCTATGTCAAGTTGGTTCTACCATCCGTAAGCAAAAGAGTGTGTTGTAGGACTGCTTCCCTTGTAGCCTTTAGCCACCGAGTATGAAGTGAGGGGTTGGTGTGTCGTGACCAACTCAAATGGACTATGTCCTGTGGACTCATTCCTAAAGGTTATAAGATAATTGTGCCACATCCATCAACTTAGCCCAATCCTTTTGATTAGCACTCACAAAGTACCTTACGTACATCTCCACCAAGACATTCACTCTTTTAGTTTGCTCATCCATTTGTGGATAAAAGCTTGTATAGAAGTGAATACAGAAAGAAATGGTATACAAAAATGAGGTTCTACAAGGGGTGATTGTGGTGGCTGGCATGACCATGGTGAGTGACATAGGCACACTTGTGTTTATATCCCTAATTCACATAACAATATCTTTTCAACTCATTTTTCTTGCATATCTTTTTTGAAGGTAGCTTCCGCCTAGATTTTCAATATTTTGTTGGTTTTAGGATCTTGTTAGCTTATAAAAATGACTTTATTGCATAGAGTTGTTATGATGTATATGGTTCACACAAGAGGGTACGATGAAAAGAATTGAGAACAGACTCTTAAGGTTTTAGATTCAAAGGATTGATATAGGAAATTTTCAATTGGGAACAAAAATTCTTTAATTGAGTGAATTAATCAGTAATCACTAAGATTGTTGTTAATAATGTTGGTGATGATAAAAATATGGATTTAAGTATTATTTGTGTTATTCTTTATCATTACTTTTGATGATAGTAACAAAATATTCACATTTAATAATTATTGTTTTATATTTTCTCCATATCAAAAATGAAGTCATGTTATCAATCTGCATACTTTTTAATGAATTGATAAAATCAATCTTAAAATTACACTTATATCTTTTATTAAAAAATAATATAGTATTTAATGCATAGAAAATGGAAAAAAGTAAGGGAAAAAATAGGGAAAAAATTAACTTTTCTAAAATAATTTTTTATATATAAAATTTTAATAATACAATGACTTTTTCATATAGAAAGATTATTTCTTATGATTTTGTACTATCATCACAATTTCCGGATAATATATTATAGTAATAGACGGATTCCGTATCTGAATTGGCTGTCATCTAAAGCGGGCTACTAAAAGGTTCAGAGCCAGAACTGCTCTATCATTCGTCGCCAAAGCAAAAGCCCTCATCATGGACACGGACGGTTATAATAGCTATATGTTAATCACTCAATCACTAACGCTTAATTCAGTGTTTCAAGGTGATCGAGGACGATGGACGAAAAGGCATACGATATTTTATTTTATTTTGGTTTCCCTTCTGTTTGGAAACACTGTAATCTTCAATTTCATTGCTCGATCCCGAAGACATGCGGATTGTGGATAGTGGATTGTGAGGTGGGGTGTGACATTATATCGGATATGGACATCACCTTACGGTTTGTAAGACATCAGAAAGATGAAACTAAAAATGAGATAAAACAGCGCATAAAACGAGGAGTGACCAATACAAAGATCGTGATCAGATTCCGAATATTTAAGTATCTTGGGACACTTTCCTGTGCGCCTCTGAACTCAAAGCTAGGTCCGGCAAGAGTGGTTCGGATTTTCGATTATTAAATATTTGGTAAAAAAAATGAATATTTAAAAGAAAATATTTGAAATTATCAAACAGGCACAAATAAGGCATATTAGATAAAAAAATTATTTAATTAAAAAATAATAAATTAATATAATCTAATAATTTAATTTGAGTCTTAAATTATATTATATTCGATTAGTAATTTTAAATTTCAAATAATGTTTAGATATTTAATTAAAATAATAATTAAAATGTATAAAATTTACTTATAATAAATACTCTCATTTCAATTTTATACATATACATACATGCTTATATACAATAAAAAATTATGAAAAATAAATAGTGTTTGAAATATATATATATTTTATTGAATCAGATATTATTTATATTTGTCAAATCGATTTTCCAATTTATTTTAATATTTTATTGTTAAGATCGGATAAATTAATTTGAAACAAATAATATCGGATAAAATTTATAATTTTTGATATATGATCTATTAAAATATCGGATCAAATTATTAAATATCAGATAATATAAATAATCATTAGACCCAAGTTGTTGCCACCTGAATATAAAGTCAATTAAATAAATAAAAAATAATGATGATAGATTAGTTGATGAAGCCTTAAATTAGTGAGTTAGAAGGTATGAGTTCAATTTCCGTTGTTGACAATTTTAAATAATGCTTCAATAAATTTTAACTTTATATCTTCCACCTAGTTTACTTAAACAAATCAAATCAAATGGAATTTTTACAAAGTTGTTACGAGGAATTGTTGAATAATATAGGAAAAAGAAAGAAAGAAAAAATAGAAAAAAAAAAAGAGAGAGAAGCAGACTTCGTCAAAATATATGGATATAAGCAGCCGAAGCAAAGCAATAACCCTGTGTTGAATCCCCCTAGCGGAAACCATCAAGGATTAGAAACTTTAATTAACTAATATTAACTTACGAAAGTCCTTTTCTCAAGCGTTCAAAAATGTTCTCTTTGTTGAAAAACGCCATTATCATTTTCGCCTCTCCTGTTTTAGCATTTAGAATTAGGATCGTGATCCATTTCCGCATCGGAGGACACCTGCCAGCAAAAATATGTGCCACAAAAATACAAGATGATGGCATACAAAAGCATAGGCAAAAGGAACTAGCTAGCATACGATGCAAGAGCAAATATTTAAGAATTGACTTTTATAATTATTGAACCAATTATTCTTAATTTGAAAGGATCTTCCACAAATTTAAAGATGTGAAGCTGAAAAGGATAGATCATCCACATTAGCACATATTTACATAGTTCATGACTACTAATGAGCTAAATGTTATATACTTATAACATTCATGCAAAGTGTGTCATTTTGGTGGGTTTAATGGGCTATGCCGTGTAGTTTTGTTCTATTGTTTTTACCCTCTCCATGTCTCATATATATATATATATATATATAAGGGAGCCTTTGTCGAGAGAGATAATTGTAGAGAGATAGAAGAGGTGTTAAAGGAAAAACATTGAGAGACAGTAAAGAAGAAGAGGGAAATACATACAGAGACTAAGAAACTCAAGATAGGAGTGGTTCTTGATATTTTGCTTGTAATGATCTAAAGATAGATTGAATAAATCCTCTGCATTCTTCTTCTTAATATAGCATATTGTTTATGCTTTTCCTTTACTTTGATTTTCATTACTTTTGTGCCTGCATTCATTGATTCTGAAAGATTCAAATAGAAGGTAGATCATTATTCTATTTGGGAAAAAAAATCCTAACAATTGGTATCAAAGTAGAAGAGGAGAATCAATAGGGTTTGCAAGGTTTGATATCGACAAGTTCAGTGGGAAGAATGACTTCTCAATCTGGCGTGTGAAAATGAAAGCCCTGCTAGTTCAACAGGGGCTTCATTTGGCGCTGGCAGATAAGAAAATACTGGAGGGAATGGATGAGAAAACCAGGGTAGACATAATGGAAAACATTGATCTTGTGCCTTGGAGATAGAGTCATAAGGGAGGTCTCAAAAGAGGCAACATCTACAAGAATTTGGACAAAAATGGAAACCCTTTACATGACAAGATCATTGACAAAGAGGGTCATTCTTAAACAACGTCTCTACTCTTTCTTGATGAGTTTAAGAATGGAAACCCTTTACATGCAGCCTAATAGAAGACTGGAAGACCATATTGATGAGTTTAACAAGATCATTCTTGATCTTGAAAATACTGAGGTTAAACTTGAAGATGAAGATCTTACTGTGATGTTGCTCAACTCTTTGCCTTAAGATAGATATGAGCATTTTGTAGACACTATGATGTATCGATCAAAAGATCTAACCCTAGAGGATGTGGTGACAGCACTTTCATTGAAGAAAATGAAGAAACAAATACAAAGAGATGAAGTTGTGCCTGAAGGTCTGTATTCTAGGGGAAGATCAGAAAAGAAAAAGAACAAATTTGTGCGAGGCAGGTCTCAATCTCAGAGTAAAGCCTAGAGAAAGTATTTTCACTGCCATAAAAACGGACATATAAAAGAGAATGTCCTAAAAGAGAAAAGTGGGACATAACCATGAAGAAAGATGATACTTATAAGCCAAGATATGGTAATGTGGATTTAGCCAATGAGGGGTATAACAGTGCAGAAGTGTTAATGATATCAACCGCACATAGTTCAAATGGATGGGTGTTGGACACAGGCTTCACTTATCATATGTGTCTTGACAAGACTAAATTTGTTGATTATAAGAAAACTAATGTATGACATGTCTTGTTAGCAAATAACAAGTCCTGCCTAGTTTTTGGTATTGGCAAGATTGTCATCAATACTTCCTTGATCTCCAATTTTATTCTCAACAATGTTCGACATGTACCCAAGTTAAAAAGAAATTTAATTTCTTTAGGAACCTTAGATAATGAAGGTTAGAATATTAAAGTTGAAAAGGGGATGTTGAAAGTAACAAGAGGATCAATAGTGGTGCTAAAGGGGGTTCAAGAAAATGGATTATATGTGCTAAAAGGAAATCAAGTGTAACAGTTGAATGTATCTACAAGTGTCGAAGAAAGGGAAGCCAATGATGTAATGATATGGCATCATAGACTTGGTCATGTTAGTGAAAGGAGTCTGAAATTCCTAGAGAAGAAGGGAGTGTTTGGGAAGGGTAGTCTTCCAAATCTTATGTTCTGTGAGGATTGTGTTTTTAGAAAGGCTAACCGATTGAATTCTCAAAGAGAAAACATAAAACTAAAGAGGTTCTGGATTATGTACATTTAGATCTTTGGGGGCCTACAAGGGTGTCATCTAATGGTAGAGCAAAGTATTTTTTTGACACTAATTGATGACTATACTAGGTATGTGTGGATATATTTTCTGAAGACTAAAGGATAAGCTTTGAGTTACTTCAAGGAATGGAAGGTACTTGTTGAGACTCAAACTAGAAGGAAGATCAAGAAGTTGAGATCCAATAATGGTCTTGAATTTTGTAATTCAGAGTTTAATGAGCTTTGCAAATCTAATGGGATTATGAGACATGTAATAGTTAAAGGAACTCCTTAGCAGAATGGTTAGCTGAGAGAATGAATTGAACCATCATGGAAAGGGTTAGATGTTTAATGGTTGTTTTAGGATTTCCTGAATCATACTGGGCAGAAGTAGCCAAGATAGTTTGTCATTTGATAAATAGGTGCCCATCTAGTACTATTGAGTTTGACACTCCAATGGAATGGTGGTGTGGTGAACCTAGTGATTATGGATATCTTAGGGTATTTGAGTGCATATGTTATGCTCACACAAATGATGGAAAGCTAGAACCTAGAGCAAGAAAGTGTGCTTTTCTTAGATATCCTAGATGAACAAAAGGATATAAACTTTTGAGTTTAGATGGAAAGCATCCCAAAATCTGTTTGAGTAGGGATGTTAATTTCAAAGAATTTGAGTTCTACAAGGATCATTTGCTAAAAGATGATAAGCTACAAGGGGTGAATCCTGGGAGATTTAGTTTTGAGGTGTACTCTAATGAAGAACAAAATTAGGACAGAAGAGAAAGTTAGGCTGATTCAGATTTAGATGAAGAAGACAATGAAGAACCTAAAGGGAGTTTATCTCAGTACCAGTTAGCCAGAGATAGGAAAATGAGGGAAATAAGGCCACCAAACAGGTTTTCTTATGCTGATATAGTGGCTTATGCACTTAATACAGCAAGTGAGGTGGAGTTGGAACCACATTATTACAAAGAAGCAGTGGCAAGCAGTAGTTTCAAGTCATGGATAGAAGCTATGGATGAAGAAATGAGTTATTTGCAAAGTAATAACACTTGGGTGTTGGTTTCTAAACCAAAGAATCAGAAACTGGTTGGGTGTAAGTGGATATATAAGCTTAAGGAGCCTCTTGAAGCTGGACAAAAATTAAGATTTAAAGCAAGATTAGTGGCAAAGGGATTTACTCAAGAAGAAGGGGTGGACTATACAGAGTTATTTGCACTAGTGGTTAAACACACTTCAATCAGGAGTATGCTTGTATTAGTTGCAATAAATGATATGGAACTTGAGCAGTTAGATGTCAAGACAGCTTTTCTTTATGGTGAACTAAATGAAAAGATATATATTAAGCAACCTCCTAGATATATTGAGAAAGGCAAGGAGGATTGGGTGTGTTTTTTGAAAATATCTCCGTATGGACTTAAACAAAGTCCTAGACGGTGGAATTTAAGGTTTGATCTATATGTAAAAAAAGCATTGGATTCAAACAAAGCAAATTTGATTCATGTGTTTCTTACAAACACAAGGAAGGAGCTGAGGATGTATTTTTATTGCTGTATATGGATGATATGCTCATCTCTAGCAAATGTATGAAACAAATCAGTGAGGTTAAGCTGCTACTGAAGAAGGAGTTTGATATGAAGGACTTAGGTAAAACCAAAAGAATTTTGGGCATGGAAATTCTGAGAAACAGAAAAGAAAGGAAGTTATTTTTATCACAAGGGTCTTATATTGACAAGGTGCTCTAGGAATTTGGGTGTTCTAAAATAAAACCTGTGTCAATTCCAATGACAGTGCAGTTCAAGCTCAATAAAGATCAAGTTCCTAAGACATAAGACGAGAAGAGGTACATGAGTAAAGTACCTTACCAAAGTGTTGTAGGAAGCTTGATGTATTTGATGATTTGTACCCAACAAGACTTAGCTTATGTTGTGAATTTGGTGAGTAGGTTTATGTCTAAACCTGGGATAGAACATTGGAGAGAAGTAAAGACTTGGACACTAGAAGGTCGTAATCTGGTTTTGTATTTCAGCTAAGTGGTAGCTCTATAAGTTGGAAATCTTCATTGTAGAGAGTTGTGACATTATCATCTATAGAAGCTAAGTATATTGGATGTACAAAGGCAATAAAGGAAGTAATGTGGTTGAAAGGGTTGATGGAAGATTTTCATCTTATTATCAAGAATGTGGTGGTATAGTGTGATGATTAGAGCGCATTATGCTTGAGTAAAAATCATGTTTATCATGAGAGGATAAAACACCTAGAGTGAAGCTACATTTCATATGAGAGGTGATTGGAGGTGGTATTTTTAGCCTTGAAAAGGTAGGTACAGAAGATAATCTTGCTAATATCTTGACAAGGTTAGTACCAAGATTTAAATTTGAATATTGCTGTAAGCTCATGGAGTGTATGTGATATGTTGATGAGGTGGAGAATTGTGAAGCTAAAAAGGATAGATTGTCCACATCAGCACATATTTACACAGTTAATGACTACTAATGAGCTAAATGTTATATACTTATATCATTCATGCAAAATGTGTCATTTTGGTGGGTTTAATGGGCTATGCAGTGTAGTTTTGTTTTATTGTTTTTACCCTCTCCTTGTCTCTGATATATATATATATATATATATAAGGGAGCCTTTGTCGAGAGAGGTAACTATAGAGAGATAGAAGAGGTGTTAGAGGAAAAACACTAAGATACAGTAAAGGAGAAGAGGGAAATAGATATAGAGATCAAGAAACTCAAGATAGGAGTGGTTCTTGATATTTTGCTTGTAATGATCTAAAGATAGATTGAATAAGCCTCTGCATTCTTCTTCATGATATAGACTATTGTTTTTGTTTTTCCTTTACTTTGATTTTCATTACTTTTCTTCCTACATTCAATGATTCTGAAAGATTCAAATAGAAGGTAGAGCACTATTCTATTGGGAAGAAATCCTGACATAAGATAAATAAATGGTTACGTTGCTAAAAACGTACCAAACAACCTACTAAGTGTCTACGTGCATATACATGCCATACATGGCATGCATAGAATGCATGGCCATGTGCATGGGGAGATTATTTGTAGATTGGTCATGCACAATTCTTAATTTAGCTAATTAATTAATTAAGTAGTAAGGTTGGATATTGGATAAAGCATAAAGTAGCATAATATCTTTTAGCTTGAAATCTTTTAAATGATAATTTTCAGCTAAGTGGTAAATTAGCTATATAGAACCATAAAAGTCACGAATAGAGGGAGTAATTGATGATCAAGTATTAAAGTTAAATTCAATTTAAATTCTGTGTGATTTCAACTCAAGTTTAATAGAATCTATGTGAACAGTTACTCTTGAAAACCTTTATCTCTTTATCTAAGTGAATTAGAGATTAAGTTCTATCCTTATACTTTCCATAATCCATATTTTTACAGCCATTATTATTATTATCTAAACATCACCTTAAGTCAAAGCTAATTGAAGATATAAATCGGTTTGGCATTCGAACATCTAATCCCATCATTTGAAACCTAACCCTTCTATTTGAACCAAACATAACCCTAACCCTTCCAATAGAAGCTAAACCCTAACCCTAACCATAAACCATGACATCATGTTCCATCGAAAACCTAACCTTCAAAGAATCATCATCAACAACACATCATTGTCGAATCATCATCTTAATTACCACAACACATTCGAACATCACCACCAAATCATACTTTTATTATTTGAATCATCACCATCATTCTTCCATCCTATTTAATGAGTTCATATTTTGACACATTTTATACCCTTATAATCCTAGTTTTTGGTAGTTTATTTAACTAATATAGGGGAATAATTATTGTTTAATGCTTAAGTGGTAAAAATTGCATAAAAATTATTATTTGAGCTAAAATGATATAAATTAAGTATATTTAGAATAAAATATTATTTATTAATATTTATTGAATTTTATTTTGCAGGTATTATTATTTTTAAATAAAAGAAAAAAAAAGAAGTCGACATTTGGACCAACGGCCAAAGGCCGAAGGCCCAAACGCCACTAAAACGAAACCAAACGAGCCACAAGGAGCGCAGCGCACGAAACAAAACAAAAAAAATGGAGAGTCAGCCGTCAGGGCTGACGTGGCGTGAGGCTATGAACGCAGAGGCACGAAACGAATAAATAGAACAGTGTGGTAGTCAGTATAGAGGGACGCAGAGGAGAGTAGGGCCTTCAGAGGCTCGGACTCTAAGAAGGGCCGCAGAGCGGGAGAGCCGAGGAGAGCCTTCACGGCTTGGGCTAACAGCGAGGTACAGGAGCCGCACAAACAAGAGACGGAAGGCAACGAATCAGTGCCCACCGCCCACGTCAGCCGTCAGCATCGAATAAAGAAGAAAAAGAAAAAAGAAAATTATTGAACAGAAATAAAGGGCGAGAAGGAAGAAAAATTAGAGGAAGATTTAAATACTGGTAGAATTTATTTCAGATAAAATTAATTTTTATCTGAATAAATTCTTGATCTTTTATTTAAAATTAATTCCAGTTATTTCTTTCTCTTATTTTTAATTTATATTTTAGATATATATTTCTGTGTAATTAATTCTTTTATTATGAGTGGTTGATTATTTATTATTAGGGAATGAATTGAAACCCTAGATTATGATTTGAATTATAATTTTATTTTCTTTGTTTCGTGAGATTGTTTCTTGACTCTATGTTAATTGCTATCGTTTATATGTATAATTCTGTCAAGTATAGTTTATTTGGTGCATGCCATGTTCTGGTTCCTCATAAGTGACAGTATGTAGGATTATTTGCCTGCTAGGTGGCCATCTAAATATACTAGAATTTATATGTATAAATTGCAGCTAGGTTAGATAGCAATTCACCTAATCATTTTGTGATTCTAACCGAAGTGGTAAAACGTTTCGATACGTGTGGGTCAAGGAAAGGAAATACAGCTAGACATGCTTTTTGTACTAGTATGGGTACTTAGATTGACAGCCTTCCACTTACACTTAATGCGTTAAATCTAGTTAAATATAGGAGCCGCTTGTTGCTGCTATACTGATAGTATTTAATAGGGTTAATATTGGCGCTTTGTCGTATTAATTAATTAAGGGAAGTAATATAAGGTGTATAGACCTGCTTTTGGTGTGCAACTTGGTCGATCTCTTTCTCACGATTAAAAGATGACTTAGAAATAAATATTATATCTCGATCTAATCTAGTGGTGGATTTTTATTTCCCTAACATATTTCTCATATCTGCGGGTTCCCATTATTTTCATTATTTTTATTGTTATTAGTTTACTTCATTTTATTTATTCCTTTTATTATTTTTATTTTTATAAACCCCCATTAGTATTTTATTTTCTTATTTATTTATTTTGTGTTATTTAAGATTTTTATTTTTAGTTTTAGTTTTATTTTTAAGCTAGTTAAATAGAAGTGAGCCCTCTCAATCTCCGGCTAGAACGATACCCTATTTACCAGTGCTACAATTGACAACAAGAGGGTTTAAATTGCGTGCCGGCTACGGTCGCACCAATTTTTGGCGCCGTTGCCGGGGATTGGTAACTTCACTTTTATTTTGCTAGTATTTTAGTGTGTTTTTGTTTTTAGTGTTTTTGTATTTTTGCTTTTAGTTTTGTTTTAGATTTTCTTAGGATTTTTGGTGTGTTTTGTTTTGATATTAACCTTTTCCTTTGAAGTGTTAATATTTTCAGGTGGCTATGAGAGGATCCTTGGGTTATGGACAACTTGGAATGAATCTTAATTCAAGAGTAAATGAGGTAAGTTTAAGCAATTTTGATGATAGACTTCACCAATTCTCCACTCTTGTTTTGCAGGTAGCTGAAGCTACTGGAATTATAAATACAAGTGGAGTATGTCATACACAAGGAAATCCATATGCCTACCATGAACAAGCTATGAGAGGAGGAAGATGGACACAATCCGATGCTCAGTCCTTCAATAGTTTTCAAGGACATGATCCCTATACAAGCACATACTATTCGGGAATGAGGCATCAACCCAACTTTGGATGGGAGATGAATGATCAGTATCAAGTGCCATATCAAGACCCTTACACGCGCGAATATGAAGCTTCAAAATATTATCAATATCCTCAACAAGAATCTTCTCCAGTTTCGAAACCCTCAAGTTCAGAAAAAATGGATAAGCTTCTTGAAGAACTGATAAATGGTCAAAACCAGTTGGCAGATAGCCTAAATCAACTGATGAATCAATTACAAGCACAAGAAGAACTCTCTAGTACTTCAATTTCAAATTCAAGTGAGAGTTATGAGGGTGATGATGCCATATTCAAATGTAAGGATGAACTAGTTGAGGAGGTTTCCATGGAAAATATTGAAAAGCAAGATCAAGTGGAAGAAGAGCTTGTAAAAGTAGAAGAAGAATCTCATCAAAATGAGGATCAAGTGAACAAAGAGAAGTATATGGATGACAAGACTATCACTTTCACCTACCATATACCATCTTTGAACATTTATTCCCCAATTTTACTTGGAGATAACCATGAGACACAAGGTAATCCTTTGAACCACTTTGATTTTATTTATGCTAACCACACTCCTTGTTTTCCCTCTTTTAGCAGGTTATATGGATCCAAGAGTGAAGAGAGTAATCAAATCACCTTGGATACATTTAATAAGAAGCATGATGCTCCAAAGGAGAGGTTATGTTGGAAGGATGTGTTTAAAGATTTTGAGATGGGAAAATATTTTCTTCCTTTGATAGAGAGATCAGCATATATGGACATTGGACAAAACATTCTCTCTTTACGCACCTGCTTAAATTCCATGCTAGGTAAGTTACATTCTTGCTGGATCAAATCTTTCATTAAATCTAACATTTTATCTTTTTCTTCCTTGTAGGATAAAGATGATCAGCACAAGGAAGGATTTGGTGAAGGAGCTTTGAAGTGGACGTAGCCACCTTGAACGATAAAAACCGAGATCACGTCAGGCTGAAGACATAAAAACAAGCGCTACTTGGGAGGCAACCCAATGTCATGAGGGAGTTTTCTATCCTCTAGTTATTTATTTATTTATTTAGTTTTTATCTCCATACTTTAAATTAAATGTTTCTTTATTTGTTTACACATTGAGGACAATGTGTAATTTAAGTGTGGGGGTGTATTTGTTTCATGTACGTGTCAAAAAAAATTCGATTTTTTTAGAGTGTTTAGTTTTTTTTATATTTTTTTTTAGAATGTGTAGTATTTTTAGAGTCGTAGGAACCCTTAATTAGTCAATGAGGAATATATCTTTGAAATCTAACGAATAGAGAATCATGAAATCGCGATAAAGCAAGTGGAGATTTTTTGCAGTAATGTTGATATAGGGAACACATATCTATGTGCCTAAGTTTGAATGGAGAAAGAATATGTATGATTGTCTAATCACCGACATGGCATGTTGAGATTCTTCACATTCCTTAGTGAGCTTTTGAACCATATGTACCTTCTTTTTCTGAGCGAATTTACACAAAATCATCTACTATTTCTTGGCTTCAAAATTTTTCTTTGTAAACCTCATATATGTTTAATTACTTTGATCAAATTATTTACCATAGATCATATAATGAACTATAGAGATTACTAGAACTTACTCTTGTACTAGTCAAAGCTTATAGTCAAAACATGCTCTGATTGAGAAAATGATAAAGGCAACTTAGGATTTTTCATTCACATTACCAAATAGCTTAACCTGATTTGTGTATACATGGTGTAAACCCTATAGAAACTCTTTTGAGCCTATACATGGATTATATATTTTTCTTCATTACCCACATTGAATAACCATTGGGCTTTAATCTCCTTACCTTTGCTTAAAGCTAGTGGAAGGAAATCAAATTGTTATGGATATAAAGAATGGTTGTGTATGTGTGTATGTGAAAGAAATATATGTATTTATGCTAAGAAAGGGGATTGGTTATGTTTGGTGAAAAACAAAATTTGAATGAAAAAAATGAAAATTTCAACAAAAAAAAGAAAAAAAATTGAAAAAAAAAATGAAAAAAAATATAAAAAGAAAGAAAAAAAAGAAAAAATGTTAGGATATAAGGAAGAGAGGGAGTTATGGAGAAGATGTTGAGAAAGTTCTATTCATGTTTTAATTTGGTGTTAAGTTGGAGATATGTATCATTAATCATTGATGTGGAATTAAGCTTATATTTCATCTAATTATTAGATTCCACTAACTCTTTATCTTTTTAGCACCACACTTCTAAAATACTCCATACCCTTCTTTACCTTAAACCCCATTACAATCAGTAAGTCCTATTTGATTCTCAAGATGAGCAGCCTTTGATCTGATGGAGATTAGTCACAAGAGTTAAGCATATGGTTCGGTCCACTTGGCAAGTATTTGGTATCTTTCATGAGGTTTTATCCACCAAAATATGAGCCTTCTTTGTTTATATATGTGAGTCGTTTGTTATCTTCATCATCTTATCTCACATACATGTGTGTTTCTATACATTTGTAGCCATGAATCTAAGAAAAAATAGAGGGTATCCATAGTGAGGATGGATCTTGATGTGACTAAGGCATGGTAGATTTTCATCCAAATATTGATCTGTTCATACCTGTCATGTTTATGTGTGAACCATATGTTGAAATTGATCCTTTAAATCTCCCAATGCTGAATCTTGATTGATTGCTAATCTCGACGTTTGAAAGTAAAAGATTTTGAAAAAAAAATAGTTAAGGGTATTAGGTGTAGTTTGATTTTTTTTTTTATTTTTCATTTTATTTGTGTGTGATTTTGTGGGTATATCATCTGCGAAACCCTCACGAGACCTTACTCGTCCTCGATGGGTGACCTAGGGGTTTAAAGGGCTTGTTGCACATGCTAAGTGCAATCGTGAGACCTACGAAAGTGGCTAGTTAATTTAATTTTAATTGTTTAGAGTAATAACTTGCTTGAGGACAAGCAAGAAGCTAAGTGTGGGGGTGTGACGAGTTCATATTTTGACACATTTTATACCCTTATAATCTTAGTTTTTGGTAGTTTATTTAACTAATATAAGGGAATAATTATTGTTTAATGCTTAAGTGGTAAAAATTGCATAAAAATTATTATTTGAGCTAAAATGATATAAATTAAGTATATTTAGAATAAAATATTATTTAGTAATATTTATTGAATTTTATTTTACAGGTATTATTATTTTTAAATAAAAGAAAAAAAAAAGAAGTCGACGTTTGGACAAACGGCCAAAGGCCGAAGGCCCAAACGCCACTAAAACGAAACCAAACGAGCCACAAGGAGTGCAGCGCACGAAACAAAACAAAAAAAAAAGGAGAGTCAGCCGTCAGGGCTGACGTGGCGTGAGGCTATGAACGCAGAGGCATGAAACGAATAAATAGAACAGTATAGAGGGACGCAGAGGAGAGTAGGGCCTTCAGAGGCTCGAACTTTGAGAAGGGCCGCAGAGCGGGAGAGCCGTGGAGAGCCTTCACGGCTCGAGCTAAGAGCGAGGTACAGGAGCCACACAAACAAGAGACGGAAGGCAACGAATCAGTGCCCACCGCCCACGTCAGCCGTCAGCATCGAATAAAGAAGAAAAAGAAAAAAGAAAATTATTGAACAGAAATAAAGGGCGAGAAGGAAGAAAAATTAGAGGAAGATTTTAATACCGGTAGAATTTATTTCAGATAAAATTAATTTTTATCTGAATAAATTCTTGATCTTTTATTTAAAATTAATTCCGGTTATTTTTTTCTCTTATTTTTAATTTATATTTTAGATATATATTTCTGTGTAATTAATTCTTTAATTATGAGTGGCTGATTATTTATTATTAGGGAATGAATTGAAACCCTAGATTATGATTTGAATTATAATTTTATTTTCTTTGTTTGGTGAGATTGTTTCTTGACTCTATGTTAATTGCTATCGTTTATATGTATAATTCTGTCAAGTATAGTTTATTTGGTGCATGCCTTGTTATGGTTCCTCATAAGTGACAGTATGTAGGATTATTTGCCTGTTAGGTGGCCATCTAAATATACTAGAATTTATATGTATAAATTGCAGCTAGGTTAGATAGCAATTCACCTAATCGTTTTGTGATTCTAACCGAAGTGGTAAAACGTTTCGATACGTGTGGGTCAAGGAAAGGAAATACAACTAGACATGCTTTTTGTACTAGTATGGGTACTTAGATTGACAGCCTTCCACTTACACTTAATGTGTTAAATCTAGTTAAATATAGGAGCCGCTTGTTGCTGCTATACTGATAGTATTTAATAGGGTTAATATTGGCGCTTTGTCGTATTAATTAATTAAGGGAAGTAATATAAGGTGTATAGACCTGCTTTTGGTGTGCAACTTGGTCGATCTCTTTCTCACGATTAAAAGATGACTTAGAAATAAATATTATATCTTGATCTAATCTAGTGGTGGATTTTTATTTCCCTAACATATTTCTCATATCTGCGGGTTCCCATTATTTTCATTATTTTTATTGTTATTAGTTTACTTCATTTTATTTATTCCTTTTATTATTTTTATTTTTATAAACCCCCATTTGTATTTTATTTTCTTATTTATTTATTTTGTGTTATTTAAGATTTTTATTTTTAGTTTTAGTTTTATTTTTAAGCTAGTTAAATAGAAGTGAGCCCACTCAATCCCCGGCTAGAACGATACCCTATTTATCAGTGCTACAATTGACAACAAGAGGGTTTAAATTGCGTGTCGGCTACGGTCGCACCACTATTCAAATACATTAAACCCTAATACACCATCACCAAACCTTCATCCTATTAATCTCAACATAACCAAGCCTTGATCTCACATAATTAAGAATCCCATCCTCCCACACACATCAACATCTCTATCCACTTCGACAATTAAAAGCACCAACCAACCGTGTTAGTGATTTCACTCCATCATCCACAACCGGCAACATTTGTTCTTTATTAGTGTAGTTTGATCTTTTTTTCACTCATTTTATCGAAAGATGCACCATTTCAACAAAAGTAATAAATAATTAGTATGCACCGATTAAAATAAATGAGTATGTTAAATAAGCTAATGTGTGATGATGTAGGATAACATTATATACAAAATCCTCTTGATGTAGAGTAGCGTGTTTTTATTAAGTGAAATTGGTAAAAGTTGGAGAATTCCAAAGAAGAGGAAAAAGAAGAAGAAACTTTTCTAAACTAAATCCCTTAATTTAGGAGAAGATTTCATATTTATTAAAAGATAAGCAATGTTATCCCATGTATGTCACAACTACATAAAATTTAACAAATTATAAACTAAGTAAATTATGTTAGTGGTGAGTATAGTGAAGAACAAAAACTAGAGCATAAAATCATTGTATCGTAAAACAATCATTGTCCTAAAAGTTAATAAGATTTGACCAATGTTTCTAAAATCATGATCAAAATCATAGGATCATACAATTTTACAATCTAGAAGTACCAAATTGATCTGAATCGGTACGATAATAGGATCGGTCAAGATCAATGGGATCACAATCATATAACCAATCCTACCAATCCCAACCAAACACTATTTTCTACATTTGGAGGATAGTAGGATAAGAGCGGGATTGGAGTAGGATTGGAGCAGGATCGAATAGGATCAGTCATGATCAGTTAGGATCGGAGCATGATCGGTCATGAGCAGTTGTAGAATTTACCAATTCTAATGAAACACCATGCTTGACTTAAAAATGATAAAATAATATATATATTTTTATTGAATAGGCTTGGTTTTAAGTCTATTTTAAGTCTTGTTTGCATCTCTTTCATTCATTCCTTAAGCCCCTCTTGTAGTCATTCTCTTTTCTATCATCATTTTACCTCTTCTCCCAAAATCACATATTTATATTCATCATGGCAAGACAGGCAATGACAATTAACATTGATCTATAGTAATGTAGTGATGACTTTGAACTCCAACAATTCAACAACAACCATGTGACAAACTCCAGCAACCTAACAATAGTTACACCCACAAAGTTGATTTTTGTTTTTAATTTTAAACTAGGTGTTTTCTAGAAGTTATGTTATTTTGACCTAACTACTTTAAATTGTTTTTAGTTCCAAGCTTGCATAACAAATTAATAATTTTGTTTAGTGTTTTAAGATGAATGTTTACCTTAATTATGATTTTAATTCACAAACTTTGTGATTTGCTTTAATGTGTTTCTACTCATTTTATTTAGATTTTTTATGCATTTAATTTTGATATGTTACACTATGATTTGTTATGAAGTTTCTAGTATCGTCTTGTGATAAACTTGAGTATTAAACAAAAAGAAAAAATAAGTATGTATTGCTTTATGTATGTTTTCATGTTAAACTCAATTATTTAAATATTTGAAAGCTTAACTAAAAGTTTTAGGTATTATTTAACTTTAAATGTGAATAATTTATAGCATACAAGTCTTAATATATAATATATTTTCCATTTTCATATACGATCCTACGATTCGATTCTACATGCCTCTATCAATCCTATGTAGAATCCCAATCCTAATAATATCGGGCTTGACTATGGTGTAATAATTCAAGGTCGATTACTCCTCAAGGGTTTATGCAAATTTTCTCAAGCTCCTTCACTCAAGGTTGAAGGAATGAAAAGTTGCAGAATTTAATTACCCAAGGGTTTGTAGGAAAGATATGAATGTGGCTTGTAAGGATGGAGTTCAATATCTTTCATGTCTAAGATACTATGGATATTTATAAGCGATTTTTGAAGTAATCTCACTATAAACCCTCAAGTCAATACGACCATGAGGAGTCCACTTGGTAGCCACGTAATAGCACCATGGGTCCACAAGGGTTGAGAGGGTTGTGTAATACCCCAAAATATTATTTGATATTAATCCTAATTAATATGTATTTTAACTTAAACATTAAGTATTAGCTTAATTATTTTATAAACATTTAACCCATAAACCCAAATAAATTCTTAAATTAATTGATCCTAATTGTTCTACTTTTTCTTTTTTATTTAAATTCACCCTAAACTGATAAATTTTACCCCTATTTATTCTTTCTAATTAGGTACCCTAAATCCAAATAAATTAATTTTATCTTAATCCTAAGTTTAATCTAATTCTAATTCTAAACCTAAATTTATTTTCTTTTTCCTTTTTCTTTTTCTCCTTTTTTTCCTTTCTTTTCCCTTTTCTTTTTCCTTCTCTTTTTCTTGTATCCTCTTTACGCCCCTAGCCCACCTCTCTCTTTCTCTTCTTTTCTTTCCCAAGCCTACCTTACTACCTCTTCCTTTCCTTTTTCTTTTTCTTTTCTCCCCCTTCTCCCTCAACCAGCACATGCCCCCTATGTTCCCAAACATGCCCCAACAGCCCCTACATTGCCTCCTACATGCCCCCTAGACACCTCTTATCCTCTTTTCCTCTTATACCCAAACAATTCCCTGCCCTTCTCCCTCATGTGCCCCAGCTCCCTTCCATTCCTAGCTCCTACGCTAGCTCCCTCATCTGCATCAACCACCTCCTTGTAACTCCTACAACCTCCCTACCCTAACAACCCTACACCACCAACCCTACCACGCCAACTCTTGCATGCCCCCACCTAAGCCCCTAACGTTTCCCCATCGGTTTCCCTCCCCTTCACCCCCAACCATCTTCATGCATGTATACATATATACATAGTGCATCCATTTCCCTTCTCTTCCCCTTCTCCTCATTCCTTTCCTTCTCCCTCCTTTGCCCCTACATCATGCCTCCTACCTTACACCATCACTAACCCCGACCAGCTAGACCTCACCCCTTCTTCTCTTTCCTTTGCTTCTTACATTGAGCAACAAACCACCATCCCCATCACGCTCGCACCTCAACCACCTCTATCTTCTCTATCATGCCTCCATATGTAACACCCTAAATTTTTAAAACCTAATATTTAAATATTTAAACCATTTATCCAAAAAAAATTAATCTTTAAATTATTGATTTAATTATTTTTATGAACCTTTAACTTACAAAAATAAATAAAATTATTTAATAAATTAATATAATTATTTTATTATTGTATCTTATCCTTTTTTATCAAATAAACCCTAAACCCATAATTTTACCAAAATTACATTCTTAAATTAGTATCCTAATTTTTGGATAAATTAATTTAATATTTTTCTCAATAGCCAATTTTAATCTAAATTCTAATCCAAACTCTAAAAATATTTTTCTTTTCTTTTTCTCCATTTCCTTTTTCCTTTTTCTTCCTTTTCTTCCTCTCTTCCTTTTTCCTTTTCTTTCTTTTCTTTTCTTCCTTCTTCCTTGGGCCAGCTCAAACCACCATCCTCCTTTTTCTTTATCTTCTTTTCCCCCAAGTCAACCCAGCCTTTCGTTTTTCCTTCTCTTCTTCTCCTACCCAGGCCAGCCCAGGCCTTCCCATTTTCTTTTCTCTTCTTTTCCCCTTGAGCCAACCCAGCCTTCCTTTCCTTCTTCCACTATTTCTTCCACATGGGCCAACCTGTTCTTTCTCTTTTCTTTCTTTCCCTATCACATCCTATTCTTCCCTATTCTTTTCTTCCCCCGCACAACTCGTTTGCCTCCATTTCCTTCTTCCCTCTTCTACACTCCATGCCAAAAACACCCCCAGACCCATGTGCATGCTCCCTCCTCACTTCTTTTGCACCCCTTACACACCTACTATACCTCCACCCCTGCTCGATCGGACAACCTACACCACCACCTCCCCCTACCATCCTTTTATTTTCTATTTTCAACCCTAAAACTCCCTATTCCCCTCTCCTCCTCCATTTCCCTGATAGCATCCCCTCCTCCTCCATAGTCGCTGCCACATCCTCCTTGCTCGACCCGCAGCCAGCACCCAGCCCCTACATCTCTACCTCCTCTCCTTCTTTTCCCTTCGACACCTCCACCTTACAGCCACTACCCTTTGACCACCTCTCCACCTCCCTTTCCTCCACCACCATAGCTCCTTCTAGCTACCTACTTCTAGCCACCCACCTCTGGTACCATCCTCTTCAGCCACCCAAGCTAGCTACACCTACCCATCCCTCCTTTTCTTCCTCTTCTTCCTTTCTTATCACCCTCATTCCTGCAGTCGAGCCGCCGCCGCCACCCTTAAGCCACCTACACCACGCCCTCCAACCACTGGCCACCTTCTCCCTCACCTCCAACACCCAACAACCCAATGCCACAAACCTGAGCCCCCTTCAACCCCTTCCATTTGGTTGCCAAACTTTGTGTGGCTCACGATGCACATACAACATTAGTTATGCAATATATATTTATGTGTTTTGGATGATAATTAAGGTATAAGGATATTTTGGTAATTTTATATTTAATAAATACTTTCAGTAAAAATTATTATTTTATTTATCCAATGTTAATATGATATTTATAATATTAATTTTAGGTATAAAATTTTATTAAATGGAGCCTAGGCATTTTTTACCGGATACCAATAAAGTTTAATTTTTATTGGAAATCAGGTAACATTTATAACCCACTAAAATATTTGGATATCGCATATTAGCACATTAGATTTTTTGACATGTGATTTGTGTGGATATGATGTGTTATAATTAATTACATAGTTATTAATTTTATCTTCAAAATTAGAAAAAGAATGCATGTTATTGTGTTATGTGATGCATGTGAAAGGAGTGATTTTAATGTCGGGTAGCAATGATGTATGTTATGTTAGGTATGCAGGGACACTTGTAATGAAAATATTACTACTATGAGCCCTAGGGGAATTTGGTCATTTAGACACATCATGATATTTAACCCTAGCCAGGGTGTTAATTTTGCTATCAATGATGTTAGGAATGGAGGTAAGAGTTTGGTGTATCATAAGCACATAATTTAGCATGAATATCAATATTTTAGGATCTAGGGATATTTTGGTAATTGTTAGTATATGATGGTGATCATTCGAATAAATTTGATGGCTAAGTGTTATGTTGGGTTAAGAGTGAGAATAGGGTTTTGTGGCATTAGTAATAAATTTTTGGTATAAATAGTGATATTATATGGCCTAGGGACATTTTGGTAATTTTTAAGGTGGATAAATGTGCATACTAAGTACTAATTGGTGTTAAGCATGAAAATAGGGTTTTTTTTGTATTATTAATACATATTTGGGCATGAAATAGTGATATTATATGGCCTAGGGGCATTTTGGTAATTTTGAAGGTGCAAGGATGATTATCCTTTTAAATATGCATAATAAGTAATAATTGGTGTTAAGTATGAACATAGGGTTTTGTGGCATTTTTAATACATGTTTGGGGATAAATAGTGATATTATATGGCCTAGGGGTATTTTGGTAGTTTTAAAGGTACAAGGGTGATTATCCTAATAAATGTGCATGCTAAGTAATAATTTGTGGTAAGTATGAAAATAGGGTTTTGTGGCATTAGTAATATATATTTGGGCATGAATAGTGACATTATATGGCCTAAGGGAATTTTAGTAATTTTGGTAATTTTGAATGTGCAAAGGTGACTATCCTAATAAATATGCAAAATAAATAATAATTGGTGCTAAGTGTGAAAATAGGGCCATGTGGTATTAGCCACTGATGTTTGAGCCTAAATATAAAACTATTATGGCCTAGGGGCATTTTGATAATTTTACATGTGCAATGGTAAGTAGTATAATGAACATGCATGATAAGTATTAATTGGAATTATATACGAGAATAGGGATTTACGGTCTTAGTATCATCAATTTTAGCATTGTTATCCATATTACGTGGCATAATGGGCATTTTAGTAACTCAGCATGTATTAGGGTGATTATTCTAATAAATATGTATGGGGTGAGTCAAACCCAAGGGAGCTATGAAACATGGGTGAAAAGAGTAGGGGTTGGTTATTATGAGTGGATATGGGGGTTAATGCTAACATGGTTGAGTAGCTTTGCACATTTGGGGAGTTTATGAAATGCTAAAGGATGAGAGATTACCAAAATAATGAAATTAGGATTTTGAGAGGGGCCCGATTTGAACGGTTAGTATTACATGTACAAAATGGGGGAGCTAGTCTACAAAAATTTAGGAGATGGATAATCTTAGTAATATATGTTTGGTTGTGGAAAATCAAGGTTAAATAAGTAGTAGAGAAGGGATTAGGCCAACTAGTGAAAACTAGGGTTTTAAGGAGTAACCCTAGAGGCCAATTGTTATCATATGTGAGGAATGAAGAAATAGGCTATGACTCATGACAAGAGGGATTTCCAATGACAGGTTGGGTCTACTGACAGGTAAGGGTATAACAAGCTAAGGAGCTAGGGTTTCCTAGGCAACGGGGTAGGCCCGGGATGGTAGTAGGGCAAGATTCACGCTTTGATTTGTGAATGTCTATATGTGGTACCTAAACAAATAAAACTCTAATTAGACAGTAATCATTAAAAGTGGAAGATCACTTGAGTCAAGGCCCGATTGTACCCTATTGACTGACCTATTGGTGAAAATAGTGGTCATGTGGGTATTGCCCTAGGGTTATACGTTATTTACTAATCTATCGATGAGAATAATGGGGTACAAGTAATTAAAACCATTGAATGATAATAACTCTGGGAAGATAGTAATTACTTAAAGTGAAAGATCACTTGAGTTGGGACTAGTTGTACCTTATTAACCGATCCACCAGTGAGAATAGTAGTTAGGTGTGTGCTACCCTAAGGTTATACCTTGGTTATTGATCCATCAATCAGAATAATGGGGTCCATAACTCAAGTAATAAAATTCTTGGATAATAATAACCCATAGGAAGACATTAATTACTTATAGTGGAACACCACGTGAGATGAGACTGATTGTACCTTATTTATCAATCCACCAGTGAGAATAGTGTCCAAAAGTGTTTTGCCATAGGTTTATACCTTATTTACCAATCCACTATTGAAAATAGTGGCCAAGAGTATGTTGTCTTGGGGTTATACCTTTATTTATTGATCCATTGGCAAGAATAGTGGGGTCTTAAACCCACGTGTATATAAAATTCATGAATTGACTAATGCACTAATATCATGAGTCTAGATAATAATGAATGAATTAATATGATCTACTGACTTGTACAGCATTCTTGTTGTGATGTTGTTGAGAAATATGTGGGTTGACTAAGTGAGTTACGCATCCTGTTGAGGACAGTGTGGTTTTCTAAGTATACTACAAAGAGCATCACTTGGATGTTCTAACAGTAAGTTTTGTTATTTCTAAGTGAATGATTAATGGTAGTATATGACTTTGATGCATGTGGCTATAGGAATGTTTATTGCATCTCAGTTAATATATGTATGATTCCATGTTCATGTGATTGGTGTGATGCATCTAATGGTTGCATGCGAGAATTGCATATTAGTCTTGTATAATGAGTTACTCATTACCATTGTACTGAAGGATTCATTTCTTAGGTCTCCTACTTATTCACTTCAGGATTAAACATTGAGATTGAGAGTATAAGGTTATTCGGGATGTTGAATAGTGTATTAAACCTTTTGTAAACACAGTTGGTGGGTTTTCTTCGTAAGGTGAGTTAACCTTCCTAACTATTGCACTACTCTATTTTATATTATATTTTTAAATTTAAGTAAAGTAACATTTTAGCATGAGCACACTACCCCGAAAAGGAGTTTTAATAACGGTTATTTTATAGTTTTAATAACGGTTTTAAACCATTATTAAAACGCCCGTTATTAAATCTTTAATAATGGTTCCTAACCGTTATCAAACATATAAAAAAACCTGCCAATATGAGCATAAACTGTATGTTTAATAACGGTTTTTAAGAAAAACCATTGTTAAAAAAGAGGGTTTTAATAACGGTTACTACAAAAACCGTTGTTAAAACATCATCCAATTAGACTTTCTGACATTATTTAGGCATTTATTAAACCCTCATACGTATTAAATGAGCATAAATTTGAGATTAAATGTACATTTTTAATAACGATTCTTATGAAAATCGTTATTAAAACCTAGGTTTTAATAGCGGTTTGCATAAGAACCGTTATTAAAAACTGTAGTTTTAATAACGGTTTTCATAAGAACCGTTATTAAAACTACAGTTTTTTAAAGTTTTTGCAGTTTTGCTCCTGCCCACATACACAGTTGTATGTTCAAATAATTACCAAATCTGCATTGTAAAACCACATCAATTCATAACAAATATGCAATCACACCATAATTTCAATCAATCCCTAGTTAATATGCATGTCTTAATACACCGAACATATATACTCAAGAATCAAAATTAGTAGGCATACCACAACTTGGTAGCTCTACACCCCAAAGTAAAATGTTCATAAATCTAGCCTAGAAGACTGAAAGACATAGACAAAATACAAACCTGAACATGCATGTAGAATATATAGATCTCTACCTAATACCGAATGAATGAGTGCACGTGCTTAGCCTATTGGTCTCTCACTTCATCAATTTATTCAACATTATATTGCTGGCCTTGTGCATAATCATCGGTGAAAAACTACAATGCCCAAGTTTTGATTAATATATAGTTAGCACTTACGTCAAGTACCAAACATTTATGTCATGATTCATTAATGGAAAAATATCGAAAAGAAAACATACATGGCTTGGATCTATGTTGACCGATCTATTTTGGACTATCAGATCTATTGCTCTACATACATAGTATCCACAATCATTGTCGTTTTGCTATTGTGGACACTGTCAAATGAATTCAGTTAGCTCTCTAATTATTAGATATTAATTTTAATTAAAATAAAATACGAAATAGTTGTCTTCCTACTTACTTTGACAAGCTCGTATTGAACATTCTTTGGGTCTGGGACACCATTCCCACCTCTCCTTTGATACGTTGTCCATAGTGCCCTAATAAATAGAGTTGTATACACAATATTGTAAGTATGCATATATACCTCAAATAATGAAAGCTAGTAGAATATATGTATAAATAAGCTAATAAAGTAAGAAGTGAAAAGTATACTAACATGTCGATAAATTCCTTTTCACAACGACGAGCGACTTCAAAAGGCACGTCATAGATTCGAAGGGAATCAAACACATAGGCTTTATTAAGATCAGGTCGGACGGCGTACAAAACTCAATGTTCAGTTGCGAGGTGAGGAATGAGATAGAACTTGTTGTGTCTCTCAATTAAAATGTGATCCGCTAAATAGTTTATGTGCCTACCCTCTATTATTGTACTATCGTCCGCTACGTAGTATGGGCGCACAAACACAATAGAGGACAGCATTCCCTCCATCGCAGCTCGAGTAGCTACCAACCTATGGACGAAAAAATAATGCATATTTGTTAATAATTAATAACTCATTTAAGAGGTCATAAAAATTCCAATTGTACAAGTTAAGAGTACTAAAATCTCAAAATGAAATAATACTTACGTGACATAGACGGCGACACTCATGGTTGACATCCATTCCTAATTATAAATGTCGCTTATGTCAACCGTCGATACCATGTAAGTAGCATCGTCCCTCCCAACATACTCAGGACGACAATCAATGAAAATATAATTGTCCCTGAGGTAGTTTTGGGCATAAAAATATAATAAAGCTATTGCTGGTAGAGGTTGGCTTTTCTAATCTGAAGAAGGAATCTTTTGTGGGGCAACTGATTTTTCAGATTTAGCTCTCTTTCCTTTAGCAGCGCCCTATTTTGTGTTGCTCGTTCTGCTAGTACCTCTCTTGGTTTTACTAGCAGAAGCAGTCTTCTTTTTTTATTCCTTTTTTGATTCCTTAATTGATAGTATTAAAAATATATATATTGAGCATATAAATATATATATGAAAAAGGTATGAATAGTGTAACTACTAAACAAGGTCTAATGAAGATATCAAATGTCAATACCTCTTCAGTATTGAGACGTATTTGATCCACAGGCCAAGCCACGAAGCTTCCATGAGCTTCTAGTACTGTGGTTGCCTCATCGCCCTCTTTATAACAAGGTAAGTGCGCACTGCCAATGATTGGAGTGTCAATACTCACTGGCCTTGTATTTAGGGCTAAATTGTACCCGTGGATTGTTTGCGTTTCAGTACTGTGACTGATGCGGACCCTTCCTTTCACCAAAAGTGTTGAAAGGTCATTCACTAATAAGTCACATTTATGCAAACCCTAAACAAAAATATTATACATTATTAATAATTTATTACACCGAATATATTTAATAACAATTTATAGTTTGTAATGCTTACCTCGGGAAGAATAGAAAGACGTGCATCAGCTTCACAATTATCTCTGACGCTATTTACATGAGGTATGTGAAGCTAATCATGGTATACTGAATCGGATGGCTTATACCCTTGAGATTTAATAAATGACAACTATTTCTCCATTGTTGCCATCCGTTCAAATGCCACGTTCAATTTTTGGGTGAGGATGGCGACTTGCTCATTAGTGCTACGAGAACCACGAGATCGACCACATATGCTCGTTCTTGTAACACCCAATCCAAGGCCCCTATATCTTCCAGGGTGTTCTACAATTCCTATAGCCTAGGACACAATGCTACATTGGTCCACCTCCTCACCATCTGACGTTTCAAGTTCGTCCTGTAATGTATATAATATATGTAAATTTAACTTATAGGAATAAGCATAATATAATAGTTTTCTAAAAGAAAACTAAGTAGGGTTCTAGATATCTACAAACTTATAATTTTTTTGGCTATCAACATAATCATTAATATATCCATCTTTTGTTGCTCTAGCCTTCTTCCATAATGTACCAATATTGATGGACGAGGTACATGGGTCCAAGTCTTGGGCTAGGAGCTACAAATCAAAAAATATTCTTAATTAAGAATATTATTATAAAATTCGACATTTACATATAAATAGATAATCACAAAATGCATACCAACTCCTCTTCAAGGCCCGCATAGCCTTTGTGAGCCATATTATGCCGGTATTTATTTTGCTTCGCAATCTCTTTATTTTGGGTACTTTTTTTCCATGTGACAAGACAAAACATAATGACATGGTTATTTCAATATTAAGCATAATAATGGGATTGATACAAAAAGTTTAATTGTTATCTAACAAGTACCTTAAAATCCCTCGTAAGACGATAAGCAATGAATTGGTTCCAACTTTCTTGATCGATGAAACCGTATCATTTGGGTGGGTTCTGTCGTAGAGAACCATCCCTCTTTCTATACATTTTTTTACGAGCTAAATATGACCTAAATATTCTTAGACGCTCCCAACAATGTCTAAGAAGCCATTTCTTCCTACTCTCTGAGACATTGAACACTCTCTGCAAAATAAGACATATAGATGTATACCGATGTTAATGTAATAAAATTAATAACATTTGACATAAAAAATAATTACATAAAATAGAATATTTATCGTGATTTCCTACCAAATATGCTCCTTATTACCCTTTAGAACCTGCTTCCAATTATTATAGGAGATAGGAACACGGTTACGGGTCACAAGTGAAATGTAAGTCAAGAACATATCTGCGTAATGGCCGATGGGAAGATTGTAAGTATTCCATCCCAACTCGACTAATTCTCCTCTATTCCTCATGTCTGTGATGATTCTCATAATCGTAGGTCCTCTCTTCCCTTATTCATCACTGCTGTCCCTATCAATGTTTTTGTTGGCCATATCTCTACAAAAAATAAATAAATAAATTATGTTAGAATGTTATGTATTGAGCATAATAATGTACCATTATATTATCGATACGAATCATGCATAGAAAGAATTAATCTCAAATGTATCATGCTATTATATATATATATATAAATCATGCTAACACGTTTCCAAAAAGATATTAATACTAACCCTAACCCTAATTAACCATAATTAAGCATAATAAATGATAAACTCTAACCCTAACCCTAGCTAATTAACCATAATTTATTATAATAAAACCTAACCCTAAACCTCATAAAACCCTAATCCCTAAACCTAGCTAAATTTAATTAAACCATAATATATAAATCATATTATGAATTATTATAATTATTATTATTATTATTATTATTATTATTATTATTAGTATTATTATTATTATTATTATTATTATTATTATTATTATTATCATCATCATCATCATCATACATAATTATTTCTCCCTATTTAATTATTCACTTTTATATATTCCTTATTTTCTATATCTATTTAATCCTCATCAAATAGAAATCATTAACATATGCATCTCTAATTGAAATTTTCATTTAATGATGCATGTGCATATGTAAAATATATTTGCATTTCATTATATGACATTTCCTATATCTTATTGCTAGTCTCCTATACTTATTAATGAAAATGTATGTATGTATTATATATATATATATATATATATATATATATATATAGTTTTTATGAGTGAAAATGCATATAATTCTACACTCACATTCAAAAACGTCATTTGGCACTGAAGCAATTAGAAAAATTGAAAACGGTGAGACCTTAGTTTTACAAACTGACTTAACTAGGTCTAATACTGTTATCCCCAAAACCATCAAATAGAATGAAATAGAACTCCCTGAGGAATGGACCTTAGATAAGGCACAACCAGCCCAGGAAGAAATCAAAGAACCAGAGATTCCAAAACCAAACACGAATCTCAACAAGATAATTCAGTTCGACGACGGAACTGTCAAACTTAGTTTTAGGAGGAATCAAGGCCTAAAAATTAAGGACGATGCCTCTAGCTCTTCCACCATTAGTTTAGGGAATGTTTCGAACCTTCCTAAAAACATAAATCTGGAAGATAAAACTCAAAAGAATAGGGATTTCGTAGATGAAACTCCTAGACACTCATTTAGGACCGCCGACTACCAAACCAGAATTCCAAAGGCAAACTATAAAAAACAGAAAGGAAAAGAATCGGAACAAAGTAGTGATGAAGACATAGAATCACCTCCGCATTCTCCTGGTCTTTCTGACATAACAGAAAATCAATTAAACGTCCTAGAAAATGAATTTATTATAGATAAAAAATTCTATAATGCCGACTTTTATTCTGACAAGAACACAGCAAAGAGAAACTGGTTCATCAAAACTCATGGAAAAGATAGTCGGTACTTTCAGGACAAATTTTACAAATTCTTAGCAAAAAACAAATGCAAAATAATGTTTTTTGATTGGTTAGAATTACACATGGCAAATCACAGAATCGATTTAAAAGAAATAAAAAAATCCACCTTTTAAATCTGCAAAACCCATAACCAGTCGACAAAAAAACAAAACTTGGAAAAACTGATAGAGGAACGATAGAAACAGAGCATCCACCTCTACAAAATATTCAAATGTCTGCAGGAGAAAACACTGTAGAACTCAAACCGATAAGATTGCCTAAAGAAGATAAATTAGAAAACTCAAAAAATATTGTTTTACAAAACAATTATACAAATGTTCATCTAAACACAATTGGCAACCAACTAACGAAATTGGATAAACAAATTCAAAAAACAATATTACCGGCAATTCAAACTGTTTCAGAAAATAAAGAATCTGAACCCAAAAAGATGCCAGTATTTAAACCTTTTGAATTATCAAAATCCAGTAAAACAGAAATCAAAACTGAAAAAGACGAATTTATCTCGGCAATAAAAGAAAAGTTAAATCTAATTGCCACAGCAACTTCGTCCAGTCAAAACCAGAATCAGGTTCCCGATACACCTGACCAAACAGCACACGTCCTAGTCATCAATGAAGATGACCTAACCGACCGAAGTCAAACAGAGTCGGAAGAAGCCCAAAAACAGGTTTCTGTAGTAGCCCGTTTGGACATACCGTCATCCTCTAGATCAATAGTACCAAGACAAACTGCACCAGACCTTAGTCTAGAAGTTAGGCCCAACAAACTAGTCCAACCCAGCTATAAAGCCAATGCACTATACGAATGGAATATAGATGGACTGTCCGAATATCAAACCTTAGGCCTATTACAACAAATGACTATGGCGGCAAACGCTTATAAAGCCCAAATGAACACATCTGACAAAACCATAGCAGAACTCCTTATAGCAGGGTTCTCAGGACAACTTAAAGGATGGTGGGACTTTCATTTAACTGCAAATGAACAAACTGACATTTTAGAAGCCATTAAGGTAGATGAAAACGACGAAATAATTATAGATAATGGTGAACCCATATCTGACGCCGTAGCATCCCTTATACTGGCCATATCCTTACATTTTGTAGGAGACCCTTCACACCTTAAGGACAAAAATGGAGAATTATTGTCAAACCTTAGGTGTAAAAGACTTAACGATTTCCAGTGGTATAAAAATACTTTCCTAACTAGAGTTATGCTTAGGGAAGACTCAAACCAACCTTTCTGGAAAGAAAAGTTTTTAGATGGTCTACCTCCATTGTTAGGAGAAAAAGTCCGTAACAAAATCAAAGAAACAAATAATAACCAGATCCCTTACAACAAATTTACCTACGGTGAACTTATAAGTTTAACCCAAAAAGAAGGATTAAAAATTTGTCAGGATCTGAAGCTTCAGAAAAAACTCAAATCTGAAATGAAACAATCTAAAAAAGAACTAGGATCTTTCTGTAGACAATTCGACATTATAGGACCCACAAACAAACAATGTACAGGAAACTGCAGACCTAGTCATAACAAAAAATCAAAAGGAAAATATCTACCAGCTCCTCAGCCACAATAACAAATTCCCTATTATCAATCGACTAAGAAAGGGGAAAAGAAAACAGTCTATAAGAATCCTACCAAAGCAAAACGATTCAGGAACTATAGATGTTATAAATGTGGTAACATGGGACATACTTCAAAGTATTGCAAAACTAGCAAGAAAATTCGTGAATTAGACTTAGATGATGAAACTAGGGAAAAAATTCAAAACCTCCTAGTCTCTTCTGAGGATGAACACGCAAACCCCAGAGTTAGATGAACTCCAAATAGAGTCGTCTTCCTCTTCTAGCAGTTCTTCTGACCCAGAAGAAGAGCTTGAACAAAATCAAATGAATGTTTTGACGAAACAACAAAAAATAGTTTTAAATATAGTTCATTTAATTCTAGACCCATTAAAACAAGTAGAATACTTGGAAAAATTAATGGAGTCAATTGAAAAAGATGAACCAATTAAACCATTAATTCAGAACATTCCTTCAAAACCAACAAATGCATATGATTTGACAAAGATTCTTAATCGTCAAAAGAAAACAAAAATTTCAACTCCAACAACTTCCGAACTTCAACAAGAAATTAAAGAAGTTAAAAAGGAATTAAAGATGTTGAAATCCAAACAAGAATCTGATATTCAAACCATTCAAACAATGTTGACTAAACAAATCCAAAACTCATCTCCAGAAACCAGTGAATCTGAAAACACTGAAGATGATCAAAATATTGATAATATCTCAAACGAATTAATTTCAGGAGAATTTCTTAATGTCTTAAAAGAAATAACCTCCCGCAAATACATCATCCAAATTACTCTTAGGTTAGATGATGGTTTCTTGATAAACACAGTCGCACTATTTGACACCGGTGCCGACTTAAATTGCATTAAAGAGGGTGTAATTCCAAGGAAATACCTCACAAAATCAAATGAAAAGCTGTCTGCAGCCAACAGCTCCAGACTCAAAATCAAACATAAATGTGATGCAGAATTAATCTGTGACAATTTACAAATCAAAACAACCTATTTAATAACCCCAGACATCAGTCAATAGGTTATTTTAGTACGCCCTTTATTAATTTGATCACTCCTTACAAAGTATGTTTGTCCGGTATTTCATTCAAAACAAAAGGGAAAAAACATATTTTATCCTTTTTAGAAATCCCCAGGACTCGAAACCTCAACTTGTTAAAGGCAAATTCAATTTATGAAGATCAAATTAATCACTTGGTAAAAGCAAAACAAAATGACTTAGATTTCCTAAAGCAAAATGTCAATTTATCTCGGATCTAACAAAAGTTAGAAACAAAACCTGTTAAGGACAAAATTGACCAAATTAGGAATCAAATCGAAGAAGAGATATGCTCCGAGCTCCCAAACGCTTTTTGGTCTAGAAAACACCACATGGTAGATCTCCCGTACGAAGATACGTTTAGCGAGAAACAAATACCAACAAAAGCTAGACCTATACAAATGAACTCAGAATTAATTGAACATTGCAAACAAGAAATCAAAGACTTAGAAAACAAAAGGATTAATTTCGAAATCTAGGTCACCATGGTCTTGTGCTGCATTTTATGTTAACAAAAATTCTGAGATAGAGAGAGGATCGCCTAGGTTAGTCATTAACTACAAACCTTTAAACGATGCTCTCAAATGGATCAGATATCCAATATCAAATAAAAAAGACTTGCTTCAAAGATTATTTTCAGCAATTATCTTTTCAAAATTTGATTTGAAATCGGGATTTTGGCAAATACAAATTAAACCATCTGACCGATATAAAACAGCTTTCACAGTACCGTTTGGCCAATACGAGTGGAACGTAATGCCTTTCGGGTTAAAAAATGCACCTTCAGAATTTCAAAGGATTATGAATGATATTTTTAATCCGTATTATTCAGGTTTCTGCATAGTGTATATTGACGATGTGTGTTAGTATTTTCAAAACAGTCTAGATCAAGCATTTTAGACATCTTAGGATTTTCGCCCTTAGTGTCGCACAAACGTAGTGGATCTAGTGGTCTCTAAGCCCAAAATAGATCTAGCCCAAAC
>CM060172.1:57424439-57453522 GCA_030549775.1 Tamarix chinensis | reverse complement strand
AATAGATCTAGCCCAAACTAGGATTAGGTTTTTAGGACACTATATAGAGTCGGGTAGAATTAGGCCCATTGAGCGGTCCATAGAATTTGTGTCTAAATTTCCAGACCAAATCCTTGACAAAACCCAACTCCAAAGATTCCTTGGTAGTCTGAACTATGTTCTAGACTTCTGTCCTAATCTTAATCAAATCGCCAAACCACTCCATGATCGGCTTAAGAAGAATCCAAAACCTTGGAGCCAAGCCCAAACTAATGCTGCTAAAATCATCAAAACCCAAGTCCAGTCCATACCCTGTCTGACCTTGGCCAACCCAAACCTATTCAAAATCGTCGAAACTGACGCCTCTGAAATTGGCTACGGAGGTATCCTCAAACAGTATCAAGCCCAGACTCTTGAACAGTATCTGGCCCAAATCAAAACCAAAGCCCAAAGGGAAACGGTGATCCAATACACATCAGGACACTGGACCCAAACACAGCAAAATTATTCGACGGTCAAGAAGGAAATATTCGCGATCGTCCAGTCCATTACAAAGTTCCAGTCCAACTTATTGAATCAAAAGTTCCTATTACGAGTCGACTGCAAATCCGCAAAGCAAATACTCAAAAAGGACGTACAGAACGTCGCAAGCAAACAAATCTTCGCCAGGTGGCAAGCTTTACTTTCGATGTTTGACTTTGACATCGAGTATATAAAAGGTGAAGACAATTCATTACCGGACTTCCTCACGCGTGAATTCCTTCAAGGAAGCTCTATTTCAGATCATGCCTCCAAGAAAGAAAGGGAAAGAGAAAGTCCAGGAAATTCTGGCAGCAAAGCCAGAAAAAATCAAATCATGGTACGAAACAACCATGGAGGATGAAACGGCCGCAGCTGCTTCCTCAAACCAAGAAGCTCCTTCACAGGCTTCTTCAAAGACCGATGTTCAAAAGTGGGTGGATAATCTCACCCAATCACCTGAAGTGTTTAGAGCACTTCAACAAATTACGGAACACGTTCAGAGTTCTCAACCTGAACGCAAAGGTATGAATTCTTCAAACTCTGTTTATAAAATTGAAGGAGGTGTTTTAATTCCTCTCGCTCCTTCAAAAGAAGTTTCAAAATCAGTTTCTGACAAACCAATTTGCAAAGTTCCAGCCTTGAGATCAAGAATTTCAAGACTTGAAAATGTTTTGGAAATAAAACCAGCTTTCCAGCAAAAAGCTGAGTATTTTACAAAACCAAATTTGCAAATTATTTCAAACCTCGAAGATGGATTCCATCACCAGGATCCCTTCGTTGCCCTTTGGAAAATATTTTCTGGTTGGGATTTCAAACCATGGGACGTGACTGCACCCCATGCGTATTACAAGTCAATTCTTGAGTATACAGGCTCAGTCTCATTCAGAACCTTCAAACTACCCCAAACTAAGAACGAGGCCGCTTACTCAACCTGTCAACTGCACAGGGTCATCCTTCCCGCGGATTGGGGACAAAGCCTCGAACTACCTTGAAGGCTCCCGGATTCGTACAAATTCAGCCCAAACGCCAAACTAAATTTCAATTACTGGGATTACCAACAGGCTTGGTGGAATACTTTCTTCACAAAAAATTCCAGAAAGTCACATTCCTGGTTATTGTTTTTCAAAAACTTTAACCAAACACATTACCCTGTCTGGTTTATCCGATGGTGGAGAGACTTCGGCGCCATCCCAGACATCCTACCGGAACAGGTTTCAAAATCCCTTGACCTGTTCAAAACCTTATACAAACCCACAAAAGATGATAGGGTATTGCCCCCTATCTTTGCCTTCTGCTCCAAACTATTCTGCCCTTGGGTGTTCGCCTGGACAGTAGAAACCCATGAGATTGAAGGTGTCCCCACTTTGGTCCGTCGATTCAAAGTCAAATGGTGGTCAAAGTACCAAACATTTGAGAAAGTCTCCGAGCAGGCCGTCCGCAAACTCATCAGCACTCAGCCGGCCTCTTCCTCGACAAACAAGGTCTTAGCCAGATCGGAAGACTCAAAATTTCTGGCTCAAAAGTTTGTTACGGCTGCCAAGCTTGCAGCCGCAAAGAATGAAGACGAGTACTTGGCCATTCTAGGCGAAGTATTTTCACAAAGCAAACAGGGAGAGTCCGAAGCCTCGTCCGCCATTCCAGAGATAGACTTTGGCGACGAGAACGAAGATGACTGCTACGGGATACTACCTCCTATCCGGTAGACAGTACAAATACGGGTATCACCAGCGGAGGACTACGCACCTCCATGCGTCAAAGATCGTGGAAGACAAAGAATATTCCTGCCAGACAAAGGTTTGTGTCAGAGTCAAAAGTGCCGCCCTCAAAAGAAGTAGAAATCTACTTTCGGCTACTTTCGGCGATTGACGGTTTTACCAAGGTAAAAGCACGAGTAAAAGCAACCGCAAAAGCAAAAGAGAAGATGAAAAAGGAATCTGCAGCAAAATTTATTCACGCGGATTACTGTTGTATTTTCTGTCGGCTACTTTTACTATTTGTACTTTTCACCTTTTACTATTAAAACTTTAGGGTACACTTTTACTATAGGCAGTACACTTTCTACTGTTTACTTTCTATTGTGTACTTTCGGTGGATTCCCGAATCCACTTTTCAAATTTTGTAAGTACCTAACCCCTTCTTCTATATAAGGGGCCTTAGGACTCATTTGTGGGGGGTCGGCATTTGGAGAGGCAAATCCACCCTTGCAAAACCTTCCTCTGTACTCAAACTGAGTGTTATAAAATCAAACTTCAAACTTTTATCTTATTTTCCATTCTCCTTTCTTATTTTCTGCTGTGTCTCTAACTATATATCTATCCTCCCTTGTTTTCTTCTTCATATTCTTCAGGTTGCCCGTTTGCATCCCGAGATCCTTGGATATATATATATGTAAAGGTCTCGACCAACACATGCATTTGTTAATATATAATAATAACGCAACAAATTCAACAACGAACAGCAAAATTTTCAGCCAACACATTAAACAACACATTTTCGAACGACAAACCGCAATCTTTCAATAACAAACAAACGAAATCCTATAGCAACATGCATGCATTTATATATATATATATATATATATATATATATATATATATATATATATATATATACATATACATATATAAGTAGATAAAAAGTTACGAGAGGAAGAACAAACACATACATAAAGTGAGCTAGCTACAAACACAACGGCGAGCAAGTTGAGAGAGGCAAGGGCTTCAAACACGACGGAGGATGAAGGTGCAAATGCTGGCTAGCTAGCTTCGGAACAATGACAGCACGCACATGCAGAGCCGACAATGGCAGAGGCGTGGTGGAGAGTTGGCGGTGAGAGGGTTTCCCTTACTTGAGAGGAGCCGGAGTGGTGGTGCACGGTGTGGTGGTGCGAGGGTTTGCAAGGAGAAGGAGAGCAAGAGAACGAAGGTGTAGAGAGTCTGAAACTTTTCGCACGAAATAGAATTGAGCAAAATAAAAGTTTGATTTTGGAGTTTTAATTACGGTTTCTGAGAGAACCATTATTAAAAAGAGGTTTTAATAACGGCTCTTCTAGAAACCGTTATTAAAACGTTCGGACTTTTGACAACGGTTCTAATATGAACCATTATTAAAACATCCATGCAAATTTTAATGTTGTCCTTTTAATAATGGTTTTGAACTAGAACCGTTATCAAAACTCTCCCGCCCATTAATTTTCACGCATTTGACAACGGTTTTCGAACCACCGTTATTATTGTCCCGTTATTATTTTTCGTTTTCGTAGTAGTGGCACTTGGTATTAGAATAGTAGAGGAAACTAATTTGGTTAAGTGTGGCAGTAGCACCCCAAAATTTACTGTATTAGCTTCCTCTTTTAACTTTTAAAAATAAATTTTTTTGATATTAAATTTTTGGGGTGTTACAAATTAGTATCAGAGTATTTTGCAAGTCTTTTCTGCTTTTAAATGGATACCATAAGCTGGTATCAGAGTTTTGGTTGTTGAGAGTCGTGTTTCAGTTAGAAATTCAGTTCTCATAACCCTAAATGATTTAATTGGAAAGGAGTTTCTTCCTTCTCCCTATGTTTTTGAAACTTAGATTAATCTTGTAAGTATTGAGTGTGGGTAGTTTGTAGCTCCCTACCACCTCCATCGGCCAACTCCTTCCTCCCCAACCACCTTGGAAATTGTAATTTGTGGCTAGGATGATACAATAAAAGATTATCATGATGACCTATCATAAAAATATCAAACTTCGAGCCAAAATTACATATTCTAATTAGTGTGATTTGTATAAAAAAATTCATAAATTCTATTATTTTTGTCTAGATGGAATCTCTATTTTGGTTTGTACAATATATTTAAAACTCCAATTGTGTGTGTATATACACGTGTTTAAAACCTTAACATCCCTTCCTTTATTTTCTAGTACCAACCACCACGACGCTAGAGAATACCACCCTCACTAATCCGACCACTATTAGCAATGTCAGACTATCAATGACACCTCTTCAAATAAAAAATTCCAAAAAAATAGACAAAACCAAAAGCAAAAAAAGAAGAAGAAGAAGAAGAAGAAGAAGACCAAAATCTAACATAAACAAATATGAGAAGTAGGCAAACCACTGACATTTTCAACCAAAAAAATAATTATGAAATGAAGTTAGTTTAGAGTATACTACACATGCATTTGCGCACAAAACCCATGGATGGAGAATCGAACCACTAAAATAAATTACTGACATCACATTTTCATTGAAAAAGAAAAAAGAAATTACCAAACAAAACGAACCCAAAATCCAAAAGGAGAAGACAATATAGCAAAAGAACAAAATTGGCACTAAATTGTACAAATCAAGCAAAGATTGACTACAAATTTCAACTAACTTATTGTAATTTCTAGTGACAAAATGGATAAGGAATGACTATGAACTTGCGACAAAGAAGAGGCGAGCATGCAGAAGTTAACAAGTAGTAGAGACCGGTGGCAGGCGGCAAGGTGATAACTTGACGTATGAGAGAGGATGATTGGGGGGAACAGGGAGGGAAGATACATTTAGGGTAGGGAGTTGGGTTGGGTTATTATTATTTTTTCCCCTCTTAAATTTGTAGAAAATGTGTATTCAAGTCTTGCAAAACATGTGTATTTCTTTGTAGAATGTGTAAAAATACACATTCAAGTATTGTCCCTTACATTTTTATAAAATTAAAAATATAGTTGTTATCTTAAAACATGTATGTTTTTCCTATAAATATATGTATTCATCACTATATGATGTACATTTACAGTCACAAAATACTCATCTTGACATGTGCATTATCGATATAAGATGTGTATTCACCACCTTAAGATATGCATTTTATTTTTATAAGACGTACATTTGTCTTATAAATATATGTAATCTTTCTAATAAGATGTGTATTCATATTACATGAATTCATATTTTATTATTTTATAAATAAATGATGCGTATATATATCCGGAATATGTGTGTTTGGTTGATTATGATGTGTATTTTTAGGCAGGGAAGACGTGTATTTATATCTGAATATGGGTATTTTGTTGGATAAAAGGTATATTATTTTTTAAAAAAGTCCAATAATAAAAATTTAAAATAAATGACACATTGTCCATCTTTTTTGGGGCAAAAGGTGTATTTTTTTTCCACGAAAGATTTGTATTTATGTGTGAAATATATGTATTTAAAGCAAACTTTAATTAAATCAAAATGATGTCGCGTTTATATTAAAAATACTTTTATAGCATTGCTTTTTTATTATAACCTTTTTATTCTGGGACTCATGCTTCCTCCAATCGCATATAGTTCCCATCCTTGGTATAGATTATTGACTACATGAGCAAAACCCCAACGTACCCTGCGTTTTATTTTATTTTTTAAGAAAAAGAAAAAATCCATGATCAAATTTACCCTAAAAATTAATAAGGTAGAGACGATGATGGAACGTAAGGCATGATCAATTTAATTAAGAAAGCTACGTACTGACCTCGGAATCCGCTGACGGCAGTCCTTAAAGCTGTTGAAAACAACCGTAACCCTCATGGTCTCGGAACCTGTTGTTTGAAACGGTTACATCCGTCGATCCAAGTGCAACATCAACGAGCCCGTCCTCACATCTATAGAGCGTGTTGTGGTCTATCCAAACTTTTCTCGATCCAAGCACCCTTACCGCATCCCCATCCATGTCGCCGGGGCTCATAAGTTCCCCACCAGGACCCATCACAGCTGCCGGACCATGAGACCTGCAGTGGTGGATCCTAAGGCCCACCGAGCATCTTGCTAATTGTTGCCTTGCTCTGAACCAATTGGGGTTTCGCCTCCGGCAACAGTCGATGGCATTTAATTTTGGAGAACAGAGCCCTGCAGATTCCTGAGCTAGAGTGGTGGTGGATGTGGCGCCGACGTACGGAATATGAAGCATAATGCGTTGAGTTTAGAACATGGGGATGCCATGTAATTTAACCTTTGCAGGAGATGCATGTGTATAGTCCTTTTCTTTTTCCCTCCTTCATCATGTCTTTGGTGCAACGGCCGGCTGCGTTATAAGTGATCGATGTCTACGTACGAGAGGTTGTTAAAGATGTGTTATATACGGCTCACTTGGTTTTCATGCATGGATGGATGTGGCCCGGGCCAACGGTATAATGATGTCGAGCTTTTACTATCAATGGAAAATCTCTTGCACCAAAAGGCGAAATCCCTCGCCTCCAGGGCCCCCAACCTGCTTGCTCGACGGCCTTGGTTGGAGGAAGGTAAATCACGGTGACCCAACGGTTAAGAACATAACGGTCCAGTGTCCATGGTGCCCACAAGGAGCCACCCCCACATTGGAGGGTTGAAACTCACATGCTGCGGCTGCCATAAAATTCGAACCTAAGACCTCTTGCACCAACTAACAATGCCTCAACCGTTAGGCTACGTCCGTGCGGGCATCAATAGAAAATCTCACCAACCCACATTGTGTGCCTTGCAGAAGCCAAAATGTCTTAACAAGCTTCTTTTTTAATTACTCTTTCTTTTCTCGAAAATTTTCACACAATCCAAAATACTATAAACCTTCTCCCACAAAAATATAAGAATTATACATTAATAACCTCACTTTTTTTGTATCTAACAATATCTACGATTAGCCGGATTCACCTAGAATAGAATAGCAAGGCAGTGAAGTTTTGAGGACAAGTAGGTTGAACCCTCCATGGCATTGACAGTAATTAGGAGGGACGCATTTTGAAATGGCGCGGATTTTGTACCTAGCTATTTATTTTTTGGGAAATTTCTGAACCAATGATGTATTTGCCATTCGATAATTGACCTTGCCTGCGTGTTGTAATGAATCAATGCGTCTAATCATAACATTTGGAGAAAGAGGAGAACCACTTACATAACATCTATCCTCCCAATAACTCCCTACCGTTGAGTGTTGACCGTCTTTCCGCTTCATATGGGCCACGGAGAAGTTTGCATGCTCCGTCCTTCCACTTCTTTTAATGTCACAAGATCTCAAAAACTTGTGCACTTCCAGACATTTAACCAAATAGCCTTAAAATTAACAATGGATTGATGACGGATATATGAACAGGTATTTGGGGCTAGGGTCATTGCCTAACCGGGTTACCTCGGCTTATTTGCATAAATAAATAAATTAAACTCAAGCTTTATTTTTAGATATGTCTATTAAACGAGCTTAATTTAAGCTATATTAGACATGGCTTGATTGTTCACATGTCGGCTCAAATTCAACTTTAGCTCAGCTCATTTATAGGCTTGACTTGTTGGTATAGAATTTATTTAATAAATGAGTCAAATACTGTAATAAGTCATTAATCAAATAAAATACTTAAACAAGTTAATTTGTTTTAACTTTCAAACAAGCCGAATAGTTAAACGAACCAAATAATTTAATAAACATAAATTATGATAAATAAGCCAATTTGATTTATTTGTATTAAACGAGTCGAGTCGAATAGTTTATGAGTCTTTTCAAGCCAATTTTGAAACAGACTCATTTCAAATTCAACTAATGTAATGCCTGTTGCGGAAAAAAGGACCGGTTGATAGCAGAAGACCTTTTCCTTTCTTGTGAATGATTAAAATGGGCAAAACAAAGATAGCAGAAATAGAAAAATAAAGACACCAAATTTTTACGTGGAAAACCCTTAAAGTTGAAGGGAAAAACCACGAACCTTCCACTATGATGATAATAGGATTACAAGTAATTCTTCTCTAGTATGAACTAGAGGCTCACTCAACTTCTTTATCCAAAAGAGGATGGATTACAAAGGATGAACTCTCTCACCAACTAAGTGGTGGAACACTCAAACTTTGCTTGAGAAAATATGAGAACTTTTCTCAAGCACCTCACTTTTTGTAGTGGCTCTCACTTTCTCTCTTTTTGTAGAGGATTGCTTGCTTTGCTTGATGATCTAAGCCTTCCCAAAGACCCCTATTTATAGGAGTAGAAGGGGGTAACCCAAAAGCCATAAGATGACTCTTGAATACTCTCCCATAAATTTAAGCTAATAAACATTGGTAACTTACAAATAAAATGCACTCGCCTTCTCAAATTCCCAAGAGTTACAAAGTATTAACCATCTTTGTAACTCATACATTGTAACTCATGCATCATCATCCCCACTATTATTTAGGAAACCCCTTTAATTAAAGAGGGACCCCAAAAATCTCCCCCTTCCCGACTTAATTTAGGGGAATCAGCATACCAACGCCTTCACAACAATCTTTAAATTTCTTGGTTGTTATTGTCTTGGTCATCATGTCTGACCAATTCCTGTCGGTATGAACCTTCTCGAGTTGTAGTTGCTTCTCCTCTAGCACATCCCTTATCCAATGATATCGAACATCGATATGTTTTGTGCGAGAGTGATAGGCTGAATTTTTGGCCAAGTGAATGGCACTCTGATTATCACAGTATAGAGCATATTTTTCCTGCTCATGACTCAACTCTCGAAGGAAAATTTTCAACCATAACATCTCCTTGCATGCCTCTGTAGCTGCAATATATTCGGCCTCTGTAGTAGATAAGGCCACACATTTCTGGAGCTTTGATTGCCAAGAGATAGCTCCCCCTGCAAATGTGGTCACATATCCCGAAGTGGACTTTCTGGAATCAGTATCTCCAGCCATGTCAGCATCTGTGTATCCCTCCAACACAGGTTTCCCATTGCCAAAGCACAAACACCTCTTAGATGTACCCCTGAGGTATCGAAGTATCCACTTGACAGCTTCCCAATGCTCTTTTTCTGGTTTAGATAAGAATCGACTCACAACTCCAACTGCATGGGCGATATCGGGCCTGGTGCAGACCATGGCATACATAAGACTCCCAACAGCAGATGAATAGGGAACATTCATCATTTCTTCCTTCTCTTTCTTGCTTGTTGGACTTTGGCTTTTGCTCAACTTGAAGTGACCAGCTAGTGGAACATTTACTGGCTTTGCCTTATGCATGTTGAACTTCTCAAGCACCTTCTCTATGTAATGCTCTTGAGACAACCATAATAACTTCTTGGGTCGGTCTCGGATAACCCTCATCTCAAGGATTTGCTTTGCTGGACCCAAGTCCTTCATTGCAAAGGAACCACTCAATGTTTTCTTGAGTGCCACAATCTTCTTCATATCATGCCCAACGATCAACATATCATCAACATAGAGAAGAAGGATAATAAAATCTTCACTTGCGTACCTCTTCATGAAAACACAATGGTCGGTGTGAGTCCTTTTGAATTTGTGTTGTGTCATGAAGGTTTCGAACTTCTTATACCACTGTCTTGGTGCTTGTTTGAGTCCATAAAGACTCTTTTTTAGATGACATACCAAGTGCTCTTTACCTGGAACCACAAACCCTTCGGGTTGTTCCATATATATCTCCTCTTCCAAATCTCCATGTAGAAATGCTGTTTTGACATCGAGTTGTTCGATCTCAAGATCGAGACTAGCAGCAAGACCAAGAACTGCTCGAATTGAGGACATCTTAACCATTGGAGCAAAAATTTCTTCAAAATCAATTCCCTTTTTCTGATTGCACCCTTTGACCACGATCCGAGCCTTATATCGAGGCTTCGAGCTATTTTCTTCACTTTTGATCTTGTACACCCATCTGTTCTTCAAGGCTTTCCTTCCCTTGGGTATCTTGACTAGATCATAAGTATGGTTCTCATGCAATGAGTCCATCTCCTCTTGCATGGCTTTCATCCATTCTTCCTTCTGGACATCTTCCATGGCCTCGATGTAGCATTGAGGCTCCCTCTCTGTAGAGAGTATATATTCTCTTGGATCATACTTAGAGGAAGGTTTTCTTACCCGAGTTGACTATCGCAACTGAGGCTGCACCATAGGCTCTTCTATTACTGAAGGCTCAACTGATTCAGCTGCTTCTGCATCATTTGACTCAGATGATGACTCCTCTGTTGTACTTCCATTTTGATCTAGTTGAGAACTAGTTTCATCATTGATGTTTGTCTGTTCTCTTGATTCATTATGTACCACTGGAGATGGCTCTTCCTGAGGATGGGTGTAAACCCTAAGCTTGGGTTTTTCTGGCTGCTTGAAGTCTTCTATTGTCTGGTCCTCGAAGAACACAACATCTCGACTTCTTACAATCTTCTTCTTCAAAGGATCCCATAGCCTGTAGCCGAACTCATCTTGAGGTGATCCAACATAGATGCATTCTTTTGACTTTGAGTCAAGCTTGGACCGTTCGTCCTTAGGAATGTGGACGAATGCTCGACACCCAAACACCTTGAATTGGTCATATGATACTTTCTTTCTTGTCCATGCTCCCTCCGGTATTTCACCATCCAAAGGACCTGAGGGTGAGTGATTTATGATATGGACAGCAGTCTTCATAGCTTCTCCCCAAAATGACTTAGGTAGCTTGGCATTTGAGAGCATGCATAGAACTCTTTCTTCTATTGTGCGGTTCATTCTTTCAGCCACACCATTTAATTGTGGTGTCTTGGGAGGTGTCTTCTCGAGCCTGATACCATGTTGCTTACAATATGCCTCGAATGGACCACGATATTCTCCACCATTGTCAGCTCGAACATACTTGAGCTTTCTTTCTGTCTCACGCTCCACTCGAGCATGGAACTCCTTAAATGCCTCAAGTACTTGGTCTTTAGTCTTCAACAAAGACACAAATACCTTTCTTGAGTGGTCATCGATGAATGTCACGAAGTAAAATGCACCACCCAGTGATCTCTCCGTCATCGAGCATACATCTGTGTGCACCAATTCAAGAACATGCTTTCTTCTACGAGGAACATTGCTTCTAGAAAATGAAACTCTATGTTGTTTGCCAGCCAAACAATGAGTGCAACGGTCGAGGATTTTACCTTTCACATCTGGGAGTAGCTCTTTTCGAGTGAGGATTTGCAATCCCTTCTCGCTCATATGCCCCAACCTCTTGTGCCATAGCTCTAAACACGAATTATCATGGGCAACATTAGTCTCCCCCTTGCATATCTTGGCTTGTGTAACATACAACAAGCCCTCTTTTCTTCCTCGAGCGACAATTATGCTACTTCTTGTGAGTTTCCATTTTCCAGCACCGAAGCTATTCATGTATCCGGCATCATCGAGCTTCCCGACTGAGATGAGGTTGAGACGCATGTCCGGAACATGTCTCATGTCCTTCAACACAAGTTCACATCCTGTGTTGGTTACCAAAACAACATTACCCATGCCCACGATCTTGCTTGAAACTTGACTTCCCATCTTTACATTACCAAAATCACCACCTTGGTATGATGAGAAGAATTCTTGATGTGGGGTGACATGGAAGGAGGCACCTGAGTCAATAATCCATGAGCTATCATCGTCGGCGATGTTAAGATAATCATCTTCACCAATGAGAAAGATATCATCAAGTTCAGTTGTCGCCATAGCTGTTGTGCTCTTGTCTTCTTTCTTCTTCGGATCGGTTGTATCGGTCTTAACGGTCCCGTTCTTTTGATCTCTCTTAAAACTTCGACATTCGGATTTCTTGTGGCCGGGCTTATTACAATAGTAGCATATGATCCTAGAACGAGATTTAGACCGACCTCTTGAATTTTCATGACCCCTAGTCTTACTCCTTCCTCGAGCCTCACTTCTTCTTCGATTCTCGATGACATTGGCCTCGAATTGGACAGAGGTTCCACGTTCCTTTCTCCTTAATTCTTCATTCAATAGGATGTCGGTGACGCTATCCATGAAGAGCTTTCCTTCGGGAGCCGAGTTACTCAGGGTGACGACAAGAGTATCCCAACTCTCGGGTAGCGAACTAAGGAGTAACAAAGTTTGTAATTCATCATCGATCTTCATCTCAATCTTTGTGAGTTGATTTACGAGCCCCTTGAAATTGTTCAAATGCTCGATCATACTTTGGCCATCGTTGTACTCCAACTTGACCAATCTTCTAACAAGATGAGCCTTGTTTCGGGGTGTTTTCTTTTGAATCATTGATTCAAGCTTCTTCCATAACTCATAAGCATTTGTGTAAGTTGACACATGCTCGAATAGGCTTCGATCAATGTACTTACGGATCATAGCAACTGCCTTTCGATTCAAGAGTTCCCATTCTATGACATCTTTTTCTTCTGGCATCGTCTCCTTTATAATGGGTTCATATAGATCTTTGCAATATAGGTGATCCTCCATCATAGGCTGCCAATATGAATAATTCTCGGCGGTAAGCTTGAACATGTCACCATCACGAGTGATGGTACCCTCCATTTTTAATCACACAAGAGAATATGATAGCCTTATGAACCGAGCTCTGATACCACTATTGCGGAAAAAAGGACCGGTTGATAGCAGAAGACCTTTTCCTTTCTTGTGAATGATTAAAATGGGCAAAAAAAAGATAGCAGAAATAGAAAAATAAAGACACCAAATTTTTACGTGGAAAACCCTTAAAGTTGAAGGGAAAAACCACGAACCTTCCACTATGATGATAATAGAATTACAAGTAATTCTTCTCTAGTATGAACTAGAGGCTCACTCAACTTCTTTATCCAAAAGAGGATGGATTACAAAGGATGAACTCTCTCACCAACTAAGTGGTGGAACACTCAAACTTTGCTTGAGAAAATATGAGAACTTTTCTCAAGCACCTCACTTTTTGTAGTGGCTCTCACTTTCTCTCTTTTTGTAGAGGATTGCTTGCTTTGCTTGATGATCTAAGCCTTCCCAAAGACCCCTATTTATAGGAGTAGAAGGGGGTAACCCAAAAGCCATAAGATGACTCTTGAATACTCTCCCATAAATTTAAGCTAATAAACATTGGTAACTTACAAATAAAATGCACTCGCCTTCTCAAATTCCCAAGAGTTACAAAGTATTAACCATCTTTGTAACTCATACATTGTAACTCATGCATCATCATCCCCACTATTATTTAGGAAACCCCTTTAATTAAAGAGGGACCCCAACAATGCCCTCGTATTTTTTAAATTCAATTTTCTTAAACTCAATGATTTTATTAAAGCAATTTGATGAAAATGTTAATTATTTTAATTTTGATTCGTTTTATAGTTTTATTCATGGTTTTGAGTTTATATTAGAGTTTATTTAATTGTTTGTCATCGTGGATAATTTTATATAAATTTATCCACAATTAAGATTTTATTTAATTCACATCATATGATTTTCATTTAAAACATTTTTATTTTGTCGTATGTTTTGATTTTAAATGTATTTTTAATTATAACTTTGTCTTATAATTATAGCTTTATTTTGGAGTTATATTTTTTTATGTAATAAATTAGTTAAATTATAAAATCTTCATTAAATTAGTAAAACCATTTTAATGATTTTATATATAGAAAAAAATTCTGTCTTTAAATTTGTTTATTTATATGAATTCAATAAGATCTCTGGAAAAAAAAAATTATTAAAAATTTTTGTAACTTATTTATAACTTTCTTTCCGAAATTAATTTCATTCCATTTTTTTCTTTTTTATTTTACAAAGACCTTTTTAAAAATTATTTATATTAATCCTAGCTCATTAGAATTTGATTTAATTTTTTTTGATAATTTTAAATGTTTTTTGAAGTATATTATTATTTTTTTGAATAATAAAAATTCTTCAATAGTTGTTATTTTCTTTTAAAAGCTTTTCTGAAATCATTTAAATACTTGTTATATTGATTTTATGATCCCTGTCTTTATGAAATATTTTTTATTAAATGAGTTTTAGATAAAATTATCCATTAATATTTTTTAAATATTTTATATCCTCTAATGTATATGTGCATTAGTTTAAAAAAAACAATAACCCATTAGTCAACCCCCCCCATTCCTTTTTTCCTTCTCCCTCTTCTTCTTTTTCTTCTTTCTCATCCCGTTCTTTTTCTATAAAACGCATCCCCAAAACCCTAGTGTGCCCTTCAGGCTCTTTTATCTACTGCACTTGTCGACACCACCGTGCCACCAACCACAGCCAGCCACCACCTCCAACGACACCAACAACAAGAAGAATAGTAGTGATAAGCAACAATGGCAAGCAGTAGTGACACAACCAGCAACACATAAAGACAACAAAGGTGTACCACCCTCTAGCCATAGTGAGTCAGCCTGGTTATGAACTCCAATGAGGGATGCTCGGCCTCTAGCAATGCTCCTCTAATCTTCATGAACTCCCATTTTGCAGATTTTCAGTTGGTATAAATTATCCAAACCCTAACTTATAATTTGATTTAATTTTTGTGAATTAGCTTATGATAAGCTAAAGTAATTATTTAACTATGTATAAAATAGTTGCATGATAAATTTGAATAGTTTAATTTAATTTATATGGTTGATTTGTGAAAATTAGATTTTTAAATTAGTTATATCTAATTTCTCATATTCGTTTGATGGAGATATTTTTTACAAATTGATTATGGAATATACATTGAAATGTGTTTAATTTCATGTCAAAAGTGTCAATTTGATAAATCTATGTGAAATCAATTAGAATTAAATTTCAGGTCAAAAAATTTATAGATTTAAATTATATCAATCCATGAGTTAATTTATTAAAGTGATTATATAATTTACATTATAATATGTTTAATTTAAAATTTAAACTATCAATTTAAATATTTTGATAATTTTTTGCTAGATTTGCATTCCGGGCTCAAATATCCTAATTATGTTAATTGGGGTTTCCTTTAGTTTTTTCATTAATTGATTATATAATATGTTATAAAGTATGTCTAATTAAATTTATAAAGATTAAATTTAAATAAATTAATAAAATTTAATCAAATTATATTTTTGGGCCTAGAACCCTAACTTTCAAATAAAATTATAAAATAGGTCATTTGTATAGTTGTTTCTTCTAAAAGCGATTTTATAGAATGTCTTGACATGATCTTAATTGAGCTCTAACACCTTCGATTTTTGTTAATTGATTTGAATTGTCCGAATTTGTACTTTGGGCTTTAAAACCCTAACTTTTTATAATAGTTTTCCATAATTTAGTTATGTTTAATTCTTTCATATATTAATCAATTAGCTTTGATTTAAAGTTAATTAAATTGAGTTTCTAACTTATCGTTTTGATCAATTCTCTAAAATTGATTAGTTTGACCCTTTGGTAATAAACCCTAGTTGTTTAAATGGGTTTTGATAAAAGTTACTTATTTGTTAGTATCCTATGTTTCATAACCTATTCCTACGATTTATATTGGCTATCTAGGATAGCATTCTTGTATATCCTCAAGCTAGTGATCTCTCTCTGTAATTTATTTTACTTAGCTAGCTTTGGACCTAGGTAAGTATCTACGTACCTTTGCTTATAGTGGAATCATGTAATGTATGTTGTCTTGAGATTGAAGGTGATAGACATGCTTTATATAATTTATGTATGACATACATATCATGTCTTGCATGATACTTTTATATATCTATGAGGTAATAATTTTCAATACAAATATATGTTAGCATGTTTTGATGTGTTTTAATTATAACTGGTTTCGAAAAAATATATGATCGATCAAGTATAGATTAAAATTATATGATGTTTTATGTTAGCCTTTAATACCACTTAGAATGGATTAGCTTTAATGTTACTTGAAATACTCAACTTTAATGCCAATTGGATTGCTCGTTTTTAATATCACTTGGAATACTCGATCTTAATGCCACTTAAAATTGATCGGCTTTAACACCGTAGCTTTAATGTAACTTGGAATGTAATAATGGAATTTCATTGTGTTAATGGGAGTGATTTAAGTGTTATTATGTAAGCTTAATTCATTTTTAGTTAAATCTTTAAATAAAATAATAATTACTTAAAGTAAAAGATCATGAGTCAAGATTAATAGCGCTCAAGGTATGTACTCAAGTAGAGGTGTGATATTCACTTAGTATCATTTTGGTGTTTTTATTTTATGGGATGTAGGGTTTCTTATGTGAGACCCAGGAGTTCCTCTTCTACTTTATAGATTTCTCAATATATTTCAGCCCTATAAGGGGTATGCATTCTTAAGTGATTATGTATCCTATTTGTTGGTGGTATGGGTACATTTGTGGGTGGGCTAGTTAGGGATAGTACCATTCCTATACTAAATTAGTTGTTATGGTTCCTTTGAGTTTCCATCCTCAAGTTAATATAATTAAATAGCTGTGATCACAATAATGAATTACAATAATCGATTCTTCTCATTCATTAATGGAGCTTTTATCTTATTATTTAATGTATAGTGTTTAGTTGTCTTCTTTACAATTGTGCTACCATATAATGCATGTTCTTATCATGTTATCACATGATATAGTATTTTAGTCGCATATGGGCCTTATGTTATAAATGTTATCTTATAGGATAGTTGAGTTACTCAACACAAGTTTGTGTTTCACTATACACTAGTACCATTGTATGGTAATGTCTAGTCATATGTTTATAAACATAAATCCATGGTTGTATGTTTTATTATGTCTTACTGCATGTATCACATGCCCCACTATATTATCACATACTCCTATATGCATCATTGGTATTTATAACTATGTTATTCCATATAGGTATGCCTTACCCTAGTTATCACATGTGCCTCTTTCTCTTGTCATTTCATGTATGAATTTCCCTAATACTTAATGGATGGAAAATTAATGATATGCTATATACTTCGTGAAATCGTATGAGTTTTTGTATGAGTGGAATGTTATGTATATCACATGTATACTTGAGCATAAGTATTGTAAGTTAAAGATTATCATGTCCTTATGTATACCATGTTCCCTCCATGACTTATGTAGTTTTAATTTACATAGTGTTGAGCCTATACTAATACTACTTTGGTTGAATGGGTCCTACAATGATCCACTAATAGTAAGGAGTAGACCTCTCATGTAAGCTTGAGATAAATTCCTATTGTTGTCTTGAAGACTTGAGCTTTGGGAGGGTTAGGTCACCCGGATTTCTTGTTCCTTAAGGATTTCTATATATTTTTCTGTAACTATTTTGGAAGTTTTAAAATATTGTATTAAAATTTAATGGTGCTGTGACCAAATTTCAGTTTCTCATTTCTTTTCTAAGTGTTAATATACAAGGTTATTTTACAATTTTTTGCTGATTTTATCAACAATGATTTTGTTCAGTAAAATTCTTTAAGTTCCATCTACTCATGGATATCTCCTTATATAAGTTTATTTTCTTAGTATATATGATGTTTAAGTTTTAGTTGGTTAGGTTTTAATCTTACATATAGCATAACATATATAATGGACATTTATTTTATCTTAAGTGTAGTGATAATATTTTTTATTTCCTTTTCTTAGCTTCTACATTATTCTTTAAAATAAAATAATAAAAAAATAAGAGTGACATTTAAGGATTTTACAACTAAGCTCAAGCCTTTAAAAAATTAAATAAGTGGAGCTCAAGTCGAGGGAGTTCAACTTAATTTAGATCATCAATAACTGTAATTGGTATTATAAAATAGTATCATATTTTTTTACATTGCTAGATACATATATTTATTATATGATCTAATTAAATCAAATTTTGATCAAAACTAAATACAATTTAATTAAATTGTCTAACATTTACAATTGTAAGTACAATTGGTTTATAGATACAACATTCTCAGTGTATTAGGGTGACATATATATAATAATAAATTTGTAAGAATTTACTCTATATTTAGATACCAATATTGGTAGAATTTTGAAATAAAAAATCATTATATAAAATATAATTATATATTTCATCATGATTATAGTCGTGTTTCATCGTTATTGTGATATTTTATGGTTGATGTGATTTTATCATTATTATACTTATATTTTACCACTATAATGCTTATGTTGCATCACTGTTTCCTACATGTGTAACACCTCCAAATTTACAAACCGAAAATTTTCGTTTAAAAAGTTAGTTGCAGAAGCTAAAATAGTAAATCTCAAAGTGTTACTACCACACTTAGTATAAGTCTAGTTTGCTCTACCGTTCTAATAATAAGTGTTAAGGCTAAAAACATTACTCTACTTAATATTAATAATATAATTATAAAATCAAAGTAGAGAGAGAGTCAAAGAAAATTAACATCATTCCAAATAAAATCAACTATCATTAGTTTTTAGTGAAAAGTAATACTTATAAGAGTACAAAATTTTTCAAATCAAAAGATATCGGGCAAAATGCCTTAAACTCTTAAATAAAATAATATCATTTAACTAATGTTGTAAGCTAACCTACAAAGACCCATTGAATAAGCTAGGGTCCATAAAAAATAACCCTTCAAAGCAACGCTACCGAGTAATTCATTATACAAAACTAATTTTAAATACCCGTATGGATCACATAAAAGGTATAACAATAATACATAGTATAAAATATTAAAAACATACATGCGATGATCAAAATATAAATAATCATATCAAATAAACAATAATCACCAAAACAATATATTGCTTATATTCGTTCATTTAGAACATAGTAAAACTTACCAACCAAGCGTACAAGAGATATTATCTAAAATAATGATTAGAATCAGTATCAACACAATAATCACAACCACGACCTTCACAATATATCCCATCGCGCAATATCAAAACTGATAATATCCAATACACCATAGGTAGGGCTCAAAATCATAATACCAGTAAAATCCATATTACTACCGATAAGACTCAAAAGCACAAGACCAATAAAATCCATAATACTAATGGTAAGGCTCAAAACCACAATACCAATAAAATCCATAATAATAACAGTAAGGCTCAAAAGCACAATACCAATAAAATCAATAATACTAGAGGTAAGGCTCAATAGTTGCTAATGAACCCCAAGTAAGTACGAAGGCTACTGCCAAACCACTAATAATCATTTTGATTCAATAATCATCATTTTCATTTTTATTTACTCAAGGGGAGATCATATCAACTCGGAGATACTAAGGCAATCTGGTCACACTAACACACAAAGACAACATGGTATCCTACTGACTATCAACCGAATAATACTAAGGTACCCTGGACATACTAGCACACAAAGGTAGCATAGCACCCTACTGACAGAGACAACTAATCCATATATATACATACCCTCTATAAATTCGTAGAACTAAATAGAGTAAGATATAAGGCCTAGTTGGGGCACTAAAGCACACCTATAAAATCCATAATCAATCATGAGTTAAACTATGTCTTTAGGGTAGTGACCCCTAAAGAGTTACCATTCTCAATCTTGAGGTCTTTCACTTTAAGTAGTAGTATTTTATAATAGTGATCATGAGACCGCATATCAATCACGTAAATCTAATTTCCATACTTAACGATTTTTACTCATTTCTAAACTTCCAAGACAACCATAATCAAGGTTAATACCAAGGTTAACATTAGAAATCTACCAAGGTCGTTCTAGGCTCAATTATTCACACTTAAGCACCTAAGCTAAAAATGACCAAAATGCCCCTAGGGCTAAAATTACCACATTATCATCCATTTCAATTACAAATTCCATTTTATTTATCAAATTGTCATAAAAAGGTTAACATACCATAATTGAATTATTTATCATGTAATTAAATTATTAGATACGCCAAGTAATCATTTTTCCCTTACACAAAATTTTGCACGTAAAATCCTAACATGCATTTCTAAAACATAAAAACACATAATCATATGTTTAACAATAAACAATACATAACAGGCATGTTCATTAAAAAAATTATCTTGAAACACTTAAGATAACCAAAATTGCCTTAGGCCATATAATAGTAATAATAATAATAATAATAATAATAATAATAATAATAATAATAATAATAATAATAATGAAACATGTAGTTCTAAAACATCAAATCATGTATCACCATATTTTAAAATAATTAAAATATATTAGGCATTCTGATTAATGTTAAATATCACTATATGCTTAAATAACTAAATTACACCTAGGGTATATGATAATAATAATTATGATACAAATATATCTAAAAATTCTCAACCTATCATTTTCACATGTACATATCATACAAAAAAAAAATTCCAAAATAAGAACCATTTTAATCATAATTTTGTATGTATAATATTTTACATAATACAATATGCTTCCTTTGTATCGATTTTCATGATAACAATAATAAATACATAATTATAATGTAATGAATCATGCTTAATACAATTTACATATCAATACCTTAATGTGCTATCTTGTGATATCTAAACGTTTTAGTAGAGTATAAAGATTATTTGATTTCTAGTAAAAACATAATTTTACCAATAACCTACTAAAAATTATAAGGCCTCGCTAATCAAAATTTCATACCTAAAAATAATACCATAGTTACTAAATTAATATTTACTAAAAAAATAATTATTATTATAATAAAATAGTTATTTTCTAAAATTACCAAAATATGCCTACTTATTAGTAATATATACCAAAATATTTAGAGGAAACACTATGTACGGCATGAGCTCGCATGAAGGGGGTTGTCGTAAGGTGAGTTAGTTAGGTTGGCTAAGAAGGAAAGGTCAGGTAGTGTTGGTGGAGATGGTGGCTAGGTGGTGTTGGTTCAGACGTCTAAGGGTGGTATTGGTTGATGGTCGACGAGGTGACATAGTGCTTAGTGTTAGAAGGCTGTAGTGGAGAGTGGTTGTGATGGCGTTGAGCTCTATAGGTAGCATAGGAAGGAGGGAAGGGCTAGAAATGGAGATGAAGGATGGTAGAGGGTGGTGATGGTGCATGAAGGGATGGATGGTTGTGCTAGGTGATGGTGCAAAGGGTGACATATAAAATGGAGGGCAGGAAGAAGAAGAAGAAGAAGAAGAAGAAGAAGAAGAAGAAGAAGAAGAAGAAGAAGAAGAAGAAGAAGAAGAAGAAGAAGAAGAAGAAGAAGAAGAAGAAGAAGAAGAAGAAGAAGAAGAAGAAGAAGGATGGTAATGGATGTACTGCTTGATTGAGGAAACATACAGGGGATGGATGGTTGAGGATGGGGTGTTGTGTTTGGTTGCTGGTAGGTGGTGGCAGGGAAAGGAACTAGGGTAAGGAGGTGGTGAGATGGTGGGGATTGTGATGGGATGGTTTCAACTGAGGTGAGGAAAAAGGAAACTGAAGGAAGAGGGATAAAAGGAGAAATAAAGGACGAAGAATAGGCAAGGAGGGAGGAGGTAATCATAGAGGCTTGAACAGAGATAGGGAATGTGTGTGTGTGGCTATATGTAGGGATGAATGGTTGGGGTGAAGGAGAGGTAAAACTTATGGGGAAATGGGTTGGTTTAGTCATGTAGGGTAGGCAGGCAAGAGTAGGTGGTGGCAAGGGCTTGATGGAGGTGCAGACAAAGTAGGGAAAAGGTAAAGGAGAAGGTTAGTGTGTAGCCTAAGTAGAGGGACAGTGCAAGAACAAATAATGGGAGGAAAGGGAAGTGAGGAGGAGGTATGCAGGTCTGGTTTGGCTAGAAGGGGGAAATGACACATGCGTGCATGGGTAGGGGCAATGCAAGGGGATTTGAGGTTTGTTTGGGTTCATAAGGGTGCATACGAGAAGGAGGAGAAAGAAAAAAACAGAGGGAAAGTTAGGCTAGGCAGGCTAGGGGAAGAAAAAAAAAGAATAGGAGGTGCATTAGGGTGTGACAGATTAGACCGAGGAGGAAAGGAAAGAAGGTTGGGTCGGAGCATAGGGAAGAAAGAAAAGGAAAGGAGGAGAAAAAGGAAAGAGAAAAGAAAGAAAAAGGGAGAAAGGGAAAAGAAGAAAAAGGAAAAATAAGAAATTGATATTAGGGCTAGCATTATAATTGGGTTAAATTTAGGTTTACGATAATATTAATTTATTTGAATTTAGGGTATCCAATTAAGAAAAATAAATTGAGTAAAATTATCGGTTTAGGGTTGATTTTTTAAAAAAAAAAGATAAGATAAAATAATTAGGATCATTTATCAAAGAATTTATCTAGATTGTGGGTCAAGGGTTAACAAAATAATTAAGTTAATATTTAAAAGTTATATTTTTTGATAAAAGGCTAAAAAATATATATTAAGATTAATAAATTTCAAGGTGTTACAAAATGTTTCACCATAGTTACTTTTATATTTCACTTATGTTAGTTGTTAGTTTTTTTAAGAAAACTAACTTTTTCATGTTTTATTATAATTGTATTCATATTTCACCATTATTGTATTTTGTTTCATTACCGATATGCTTATATTTCACCATTATTTTTTTCATATTTTATAATACCTTCCTCCATGTTTTAGTGTATTCATTTTTATATTTCACCAATGTTAAATGTGGTTATTTTATGTAAAAAAAAACTAACTTGTCTTGTTTCAACATAATTATCTTCATGTTTCACCAGTGCTATGTAATAATTCACCATTGTTACCTTGATATTTTACAATAATTACCTGTATTTTTCATCGTATTTACTATGATATTTCACTTATGTTAATTGTGATTTATTTTAGAAAACTAGCTTATAGTGGTTCATCATAATTGACTTCATGTTTCACTAGTATTGCTTTCATTAATGTGCTTATGTTTCAACATAATTTTTTTATACCACAAGCATATCAATAAGAGTCTCTATTTGTAGAGAAAAATCTCAGAAATATTATGGTATATTTTTTATTTTTCTAGTAATCCTACTAAAAGATATTTCAATTATGAAAATTCACTAATGTCACAATGATAATGATAATACCATTTACACCATAGTAACTATAGTTGTAATTAGAAATCTAGCAAATTCACAATGCCTGGTTTGGGTTAGGGTGGGTTGGGTCATGGTTTGCCTAGTCATTTACTTGTGAGCTTTGATTAGGCTTAGGCTAACATTGGGATGGGTTAACCCAAGGGAATATTTTCTTACTTTTTCATTTTATTAGCTAACTATTAGTAATACCATTTATAGACACGGTTGTTAGAATAAGCATTATATCTAGAATCGATAGCATCATCATAATTGAATCATAAAAAAGGATTGTAGATATAATTCCCATAATTCAACCTAACCCTAATCCCTAATAAGTAGTATTATATTTTCCTAACTCATTAATCCTAAATTTAGCCCTAAACTTCTTCCTTTTCTTCTTCCTTTTTCATTTTTCCTTCTTCTCTTTTTCTTTCATTTTTTTATTCCTTACCCTGGTTCCCCGCATGACTTTCTTCCTTCCTCAACCAAGTTTGCTTCAGGCTGGTTAATCAAACAAAATTCCCACAACAATAACCAAACCTTCACTCCATTATCATCACCTCCCTTCAATCAAGTAATTTTTTTAACCCCAAACCCCACCTAATTCCCTATGTTATGTGCCCAAGCACCTCCCCTCATTTTCCAATTCCCTTATGCCAACCCTTTTGCACACATATTATATTATCTTTACACGTATCTAGACTATATGAGAACATTCTAGATTATTTCAGAACTCCATGGAACCTCATTGCAAGTCTCGATGCAAGTTTTGATAGTGATCTCCGCATGCAACCAACCCCACTTCACCACCAAAACCTCATGAAGCAACCTCTCACCTTTGACCAACCTTCATACAACACAACCACAACCAACGTGAGCACCTCACATTATGCCCCTCCACGAATGTGAGCCCCTCATGGTGTCCACCCCTAACCAACTTAAAGACCTCACTATGACACTCCTATTTGTAATACTTGAATTTTTTTTAAACAAAGTTAATTGTGCAAGCTAAACCATTAAAAACACTGGGTGTTACCTCCACACTTAGTATAAGCCTAATTCCTCTATATTTCTTACACTAAGTGCTAAGGCTAAAACTTATATCTTCTTAGAATGAGAAAAAAAAATTAACAATAAGTAGATAAATATTTCATTAAAATATTAAAATTTTCTAATAAAAAATATTAGACAAAAGAGTTACAACTTACAACTTAAAAGAGAGAAAAAATACATAAAGGGACATCAGAGTCTAAGGGACATCTAGATCAAAAGATACTGGAGTAGACAATAAATAGTCTTAACTCTTAACACCTACCAAAAGTCTTCAAGTTATACCCTCAAAGTAATCTTGTAATGTAGAGATTGGGCATTGAATAGATAGGAGACCATAACAAGAAGCCTATTAGTACAATGGTACTAAATAAATCACTAGATAACACTAAGCATACAAATATTACATAAAGCACATAGAAGGTAAGACAAATTATCATGGCATAACATGTTAACTAGTACATACCATAACTAAGTGTCACATTTATACCATAATTCATATCAAACCATATGCCGCATGCTTATCACATCAAACTTAACCATATTACAACTATTTCACTAATCTAATTATACCAACGGTGTCCCATAAAAGGAAAAACACATAACTATAATTAAAGAATTTTTCAAAAAACACCTCCATACCACTTGTAATAAGATAAGGAAAGCACTAAGACAATTACCAACCAATATACCAAATCTAAATAGTATACAAAGACAACTATCAAAATAACATACTAAAACCAAGTAGTGAATGGAGGCAAATATTAAACCAACAAACATCAACAATCCATTTAAATCCTTATACAACAATTGCATCCATTTTTACTTACTATAGGGGATACAATAATAATATAGAGGCATATAAAGCGTACCCATCATACCAACGCACTAAAGCAATAAAGTATTCTCCTAACTTATAACTCAAAGACATACAAGTACTTTAGTCATGCTAGTACAATAAGGCAAACTAATATCCTCCCATCTAAGGATACCTTATCCTTAACTATGGATACCACCTATAGCCCCTATAGGGCCCGTAGATCATCTATAGAGTATACTATGGTCTTAGCTGAAATGTTGAGGAATCCGACGAAGCCACTAAACCAAATCAAGAGCTTCTACCCCGTCTCTAGTATAGCTAACCTTAAAGAGCAATCATTCTCAAATCTCTACACCTTTCATATTAAGTATTAATATCTTAATAAGGTGATCATAAAATATTACATAATGCATAACAATTACAATTTCATACATAACCATTTTTCTTCTATTTTAAATTATTTAAGTCAACACTAATGTTAATTATCCAAGTCAAATTCAAAGTAAACATTAAGGTCATTCGAATCTAATTATTTACACTTTTAGGCATAACAAGTTATAAATGATGATAATGTCCTTATATGCTATTACTCAATAATTTCTCATTTTAATACCATTTGTTATTAAAATTAAACAAATTTCATGGTATGGTGCTAAATAACATTAAAATAGTTACTTTAATATAAAAGTACAGTTCTAGAAAATTTCAAAAGTGGAAAAACTACCATTTTACCTCAAAAACACAATTAAACTCATTTAACACATAATTCCCTAACCATGAATATCCAGTATACCCCCTTTTTTTGTTTGCGTGCTTCTCATGCTCAATATAATATAACATATAGTAGGAATAAGTGTTGGAAAATTATAGATTTCAAGTGAAAATATAAAAATAAATCTAGAGCTTACAAAACTTAAATCATTTATAGCTATGTCTAAACATGCTCAAATGTTAACACATCATATATCAAACTTTAATTACAAAAAGGCAGGAATTTAAAGTTAAAATAAAAATACAAAAGAAATTCTCAGAAAGGACGATAATACCCTTGGTGGAGCCATCCTCACAAAATATGCATAATTATTTTACCACAAATAACCTTATTCTAGCATGTTATCATAAATATATTAAAATACATAAATTTAACAAGTTCTTACATAAAATACATGGTCACATACTTATAGAAATTAATAAAAATATGTAGTGCAATGAATATTTTTTATAAGACTATAAAGAAGCATAAATTATACTCATAACATAGGAAACCCCTAAATATACCATCACATGATTTTTATATATTTATTAGGAGCATATAGGTTAAATATTTCTAAGAGCAAGTAGAGAAATAAAACAAATGACTACCAAAATAGCTTGATGGGTATTGCTCATTTCCATGAGCAAATGACCTAGGTTCTAATGTACAGGTTCCTAGAGAATACATGATGATTTTTCCATTAATGATGTACTTCCTACGGATAAGTGATTTATTTGTTGAGTTTGGGTGTAGAGTCAATGTTATCCAATAGCTAGTTTTTTGTGCAAATATTTGAGGACTCTTAGTTCTATTAAATCCATTTTGTTGTATTTTTATGTATGTTATATTCAAAGTTTATTCTCCAAACTCTTATCCAAGATTTATGAAAATTTCTCTTGTAATCTTGTTTATCTATTTAAAGTTGTAGATGTTTTACCTTATTTTTAATATAAGAATAGTACGATAAGTTAGATTTATGTTGAGTATGATAGTAACACCCAATTATCTTAATATTACTCTTCTACAAAATAAAAAGTTTTAGTTGTAAATTTTGAGGTGTTATAGTATGACCCTACAAATATTTCAAAAATATGGCCTACATATACTAATATGTAACAAAATATCATAACTAAAGTTGAAAAAAATTAAAAGAAATCATTCTTAAGCTCATCTTTGATCACTAATTAAGTTTTAGCAAGTAATAGGCAACACAAATTGTTGATAAAATGCATACAAAAAATATTGTTATATAGATTTTGCATACATTAAAGCTAACAAAACCATAAAAGAAAACTAAAAAGATACTTATAGACTAAAAAAATAGTAAATAAATAATATCACAAATTTAATATATTTATTTTCCTCTACGTATTCAATCTACACTTTTAATAAGTATATTTATTTCCAATAATTGGATTTGCTAATATCTTGCTCATGTGTCCTTCACATTGATCGGCTATCAATATAGAGTATGTGCAAAAAAAAATATAGTTAAGTTTTAAAGTTGGGGAAGAAATATAGTAAGAACAAGAGAAAAATAGATTTTAATAATTAAGTATGGACAGTATATAGAATCATAAGATTCTACCTTGGATTGTACGGTTCTAATAATCCTACATAGGATTGTCACACTTCCGTTTTTATGACCAAAATTTTTTTCATTTATGAGAAATTTTGTGGAAGCTAAATAGAAAATGAAAGGTGTTACTACTGCATCTAATATAGAAGAGGTATGATCAATACCTAATATATATTGGGTGTAAGACTAAAAAGTAAACTTATATTCCAAGAATCAGGTGTGGTCGTCACCTAAATCAAGTTCGATAAAAGACTTAATAAATAATACAAAATTAAATAGAAGATTAATAAGATCTAGAAAAGGTCTACAAGAGAAAACCAAAATAGACTATGGGATCCTAAGGATTTGTGCTTAAGAAGCCAACTAGGGACTCTAAACTCTCAACCCCATATAGCCAAGCATGAGATTCTGCACAAACTAAAATAGTGTAGTATCAGTACGAAGAGCATACTGAGTAAGACCTTATTATTTTACATAAACATGCTTCACACAAAATACGCTATCACATTATAATACATCATACTAGTAAGGGAATTTGAATATACATAAGCATAGAGAACAAAACCCTAATGCAGCTCTAGGAACTAATTCTCATTAATATTAAACCACGTTGACAATGAAGTATAAATGATACATGCTAACAATTAACCATTTAGGGAAGCTTAAAGCTAGTAACCTAGGGTAAGCATATATAATCTGTTAGACCACAAGGTATTCCAAACAAAACATGAAATCATAAAGGGTTTGACATTCATAGAGAAATCAATCAAAACCTATAGGTATCTCTATCATGCTTTTCAACAAGTGTCACATAATGACACATATGTCAAATGCACGATCAAGGAATTCACATAGGTCATAGGCGTATGGATATGAACTCAAATGCATGAGCCTAGACATTTAGTCCTACAACCAATGGACAGAACCCATGGAGCATAACAATAGCATCAAGGTATAAATATCAAGGCATATGATACTTGTCCTACCACAATGAACAAATTTAATGATATAAATATTAAAGGCATAAAAACCATGTTTATACATGGATAGCTTGTCCTACCACAAATGAACAAAAGCTACCAATTAGAATAATTAGCATATGGCCATCACAGCTAGGAATCTTAACACATATGAGCTTGGATCCGCTACACAAGAACATCGTTGTTGAGAGATTGATCACCTCTCATTGATCATCAAATGATATAGCAGCTCGAACATCAAATGCCCACTACTAGTGGTCTCCTACTACAATATCCTCACTAAAGGTAACTGACTCCTTAAGTATATGTACCCCCTATAAGAATAGAGGAAGCCTATAGAGTAGAGAAGGTATTGAACCACTAATATATGTGCTAACATACCATACTATTTTATAAGAATAGAAAATGAAAGTCCATGGGCCTTGTATAGGTTTTAAATGATAACATGTAACCTCTGCCATTTTGCCGACTGTAAAGGATAATTGAAAGCTCTCACATCACAAAGATAATCATTAACACACGCAACTAGTAGTTTTAAAGGATAAAGGATAACACGTAACCTATGTTGGTTTTAAAAGATTACTGTAACCTTTCACATCACATATGTTTGTGGCTAACACCAAACCTCAAATAACATTCACAAAATTGTTCAAAACCATGAAAACTATTGAACCAAAGGATCACCAAGGATCATAAGATCTCTCAAACTTCTTTAGGGAAACATCCCAAAATAAAAAGTTAGAGGCCTCAAAAAATACTTTTCTAAAATTTAAATTAGT
>CM060172.1:57280160-57423939 GCA_030549775.1 Tamarix chinensis | reverse complement strand
CACCAACACAGGATCAAAGCGTCTCTTGTCACGTCTCTTTGTAACTTAACTTTCAATAGTCTTGTATATGGATATAAATAAATGGAATGGATCAAGATTTGGATATGTAGCATAAAATTTAATGTAATTGGAACTTAACATGCCTATTTTCAACTGGTCACCCATAAAACTTTAGTGAGATCAAATTATAAATAAAACTAAAAGGAAATAAACAAATACTTTATTTCTGTAGAACACATATGGTCAAAATGTTCATAAGTCAAAATAAAGTGTCCAAACATAGAATATATAAAATGACACACTCCTACTGAAACTAAACATCGCCAGGTGATATAGTACCCAACGAGCTAAATGCTCAAGAAACTGTTTGGGTAGCATTGCCTTAGTGAGTTGATCTACTATCATGGATTCTACATTGATATACTTTATAGCAACTCTCCTTTCTAAACCTTTTCTTTAACAACCAAGAATTTAATATCTATACTTTTTGATTTCGTAGAACGTAGGTTGTTATTAGAATACTTTACTGCAACCTTATTGTCACATAACAACTTAAGTGGTATTTCAATACCATCAAGTATACACAATCCCGTGACAAAATTTTGTAGCCATATATCGCAAATGGAATCATAATATCATGCTACAAATTATGCTACCATAGTGGAAGAGGGCATAACTATCTACTTATCACTCTTCCAAGAAACAACACCTCCAACCATCAAGAAAATAAAGCCTGATATAGATTTCATGCTATATTGGCATCTAACAAAATCATAGCCAAAATATCCTATGATCTCAGGCTTATCTGACCTCTGGTATATGAGTATATAATCTTTAGTTTTTTATAATTACCGCATGACTTATTTGGTTGTTTTCTAATGATCAAGTCCCATATTACTATGATATCTGCTAAGAATCATAGTGATGTATGCAATATCTGGACGCATACATACCTGAGCATGCATTAGAATTCTTTTTATTGAAGCATGCATAGGGAACATGGTGCATTTTATTTCTTTCATAGTCATTCTTTGGGCATTAACTAAGATTGAATTTTTCTCCTTTAGCAATGGGGGTGTTTCTTGGGTTTGTATTTCTACATGACATACCATTTGAGAACCCTTTTGACATAGGCCTTTTATGATAGTCCTAGGATACTATGAGAACGATCCCAATGTTTCTCTATGACTATTACAAAAGAGACATTACTAATATATTTCATCTTAAAAGTATTAGTAAGAAATCTCTTAGTTTCATGCAATGAACCTGTGTTATTACATGCCAATAATATGTCATCAACATACAAAGCTGGTAAAATGTACTTAATCCCACATAAATTATGGTATTTACATTCACCAACCAAATTCATCTCAAAGCCAAAAGAGGCAATCACATGATGAAACTTAAAATAGTATTGTTGAGGCACTTGCTTGATTCCATAGATGGATTTTTTAAGTGAAAAAACCATATTATTTAGTTATTTTGAAACAAAGTTTTCTTGTTGCGCCATATATATCATTATCTCAATGTTACCATTAAGAAAAGTGGTCTTAACATCCATATAATGTAACTCGAGATTAAAATATGCCACTAATGCTATAATCACCCTCAAGGAGCCTGTAATCCCCCCAAATTAACTATTAAAAGATTTCCTTTTAATTAGAAGTTAAATGAAAGCAAATACGATAAATTTTAGTGATGCTACCACAACACTTAGTATCAAATCGATTTCTTTCTGCCATTCTAGTACCAATTGATAAGGCTTAAAAAGAAAGAGAACAAATTTTACACAAAGCCAAGTTATAAAAATAAATCAAAGTAGTGCATTAAATTACATTACAAGAATAAAAATCCACCATTAGTGGTTACAAGAATGAAAACATTAAAAAAAAAAAGAATAAAAATGTTAAAAGAGAAACCCTAAAAGCTTTCCGAATAGTCCTTACGCTCTCATCTAGAATGGAAACTCAAGTAAAACCTCCGGGCTAACCTGCAAGGGACACTGCCCATTAAATAAGCAGAGGCCCATAAAAGGAACCCTTCGGTACTACGATACTGAGTAACTCTTTATACAAAACTAAAATGTAGGGCCTACATGCAACACATCATTCAAGCGCAAGAATGATAACATACACAATGCCTAGAAATAAACACAACAACATAAGATGGACTCATACCGCAACAATCATATATCATAGAGCCTATTTACTTAGCATTTCCAACACTTGACATGAGAGATAAGCACCAAGGACACATTTATACCATAACAATAGGTCATAATTGTGAAATCAACATTATCTAGTCTTAAACCATTAATTAAATATTTTTCATAATCATCTCTTGAATTATATTCATGTGAGTACCAGAACCCCACTATTATAGCTAATGGATCGAAAATACACTCCAAGGGAGAATGTTCCTAGCCATTATTATTTGTTGGTGGATTGATCTCTAGGGTAGAACACTCCAGGCCACTATTATTTGTTGGTGGATCAGTCTCTAGAGCAAAATGCTCCTAACCACTATTCTCGTCGATACATCGGTCTGGCCTCAACTCAGATGGTGTTCTACTATTAGTGATTAGTATCTTTTTCATGATTTATTATCATCCAAGGTTTGGTTACTGAGCTCGGGATCCCCCACTATTTATAACCAATGGATCATAAATACAAATACAGGGTATAACACACCTGACCACTATTATTTGTTGGTGGACCGATCTCTAGGGCAGAATGTTCCTGGCCACTATTCTCGCTAGTGGATCTCTGCTCGAATTAATAATCTTCCACTTTAAATGTTTAGTATCTTTCCATTTATTTAGCATATTAATTCCATTTATTTAACTAGGAGAGAGATCATGAACCAAAAGATACAAAAGTATACCGGTCATACTGGCACATATAAGCACCATAGTACCCTCCAACCATCAACATAGAAATGTTAAGGTACCCTCATCCCACTATTGCACAAGGATGCATAGTACCCTACCGATAATGACACCTAATCCATAAATATGCATACCCCCTAAGTAGGTCCGTAGAGCTAAATAAGGTAAGATGTAAGGCTTAGCTAAGGCACTAAGGCACACCAACAAAATCCAAAATAATCATGGACTAAACCGTATATTTAGTGTAGCGACCCTTAATGAGCCACCATTCCCAATCTTGAAGTCTTCCACTTTAATTATTAGTGTCTTAATTAAGGAGATCACAAGAAACACATCAATCATATACTTATTCTTTTTACCTATTTCTGTTATTATTAAGTAATCCTTATTAGTATTATTATACATTCATGAGAAACACAACAATCACATACTTATTATTTTTACTTATTTATAATAACAATCACATACTTATTCTTTTTACTTATTTATGTTATTATTAAGTAATCCTTATTAGTATTATTATACATTCATGAGAAACACAACAATCACATACTTATTCTTTTTACTTATTTATGTTATTATTAAGTAATCCTTATTAGTATTATTATACATGTTAAATCAAACATTCCACTAAGGCCATCCTAAGTTCCAATTCTTATACTTAGGCACCTTAGGTCAAAAGGACCAAAATGTCCTTAAGGCTAAGTCTTCCTCTCATCATCTATTTTCATCATATACTTCATTTTTATTTATCCACATATCATAATAGGTTATCATATCATAATTATACTACTGGTCATGGAATCAAGTACTCTATACCAAATAATCATTATACACATAAACCCTAACATGTACTTTTAGCACATCCAACACACATTTTTATGCATAATCAACAATTATGGCACCTTCTTGCATGATTATGAAATTAACATCATAATACACCCTTAATTTTCCAAATATCCCTACACGATGTATTTTTCTTATGATACATACCAATTTACTGAAATATCCTTTTCCTCATAATATACATGAATATACTTAGACAAGTGATACTAAGCTCATAACCCTTATTCTATTACTTAACATCGCTTATGAATTATTATGGAAGCTTATTAAATTAATACCATAGTATATTCATATTACCGATTTACCCTTTCTCACTTACAAAAGTACTAAACTACCCATCTTGCATGCCTATTTACTAAAATACCCCTTTTACTTGCCCAATATTCCAATTGTCCTTTTTACTTATATAATTACAAAAAAATTCCCTTCATACTTATTAAATTACCAAATTAACCTTCATACCTTTATAACTACCAAAATACCCTTCAAACTTATTAAATTACCAAATTACCCTTTTCATCCATAAAATTATCAAATTACCCTTCTTATTTATTAAATTACCTAAGTACCCTTTTTTGTTAAATTACTAAGTTACCCTTCTTACTTAATAAACTACCAAGTTACTTTTCTCATGTAAAATTACAAAAATATCATTTTTACTTATTAAATTACCAAATTACCTCTTTCTCATGCTAAATTACCAAAATACCTTTTTTTCTCATTACCCCTTTCTCATGATAAATTACCAAACTACCCTTCTTACTTATTAAATTACCAAAAATACCCCTTTTTATAAAGAAAATACTAAAATACCCCTAACTCATAAAATATCAACACCAATGATCAACATGCATTATCTAACACTACAAACCGTTATTATTCATTACTAATACCTATTATCACCTACCATGTGTATTTATTTAGATCACAACCTATGTACAAGTAAAATTACTAAAATGCCTCTAGGGAATTAATAGCATTATCTCTACTACAAATGGCCATATTTACTTATCATGACATATATATGTATCTAATATCATTATTAGCAACAATACTCCTTTCTTAATCATCATTTATACAAATAACACATATCATAATATAGCATGCTTTTCATTCCAACTTTCAACATACATTACAAATCATGATATGCTTAACATCACATAATATGCACACAAACATATTCTAAAACCTTAATGTACTAGCATACGTATATCCATACATTTTAGTAGGGTATAATGGTTACCTTATTTTTAGCAATAACTAAACTTCATGGGTACCATGGTTAAAAGCTTAAGATTAATTAGTACAAATTTATACCTAGGAATAATATCAAAATTAGCATATTAGTAGTAGAAAATTAAAAGGATAATTTTTTTTTATCACAAAGCTTATTAAATACATATTAATAGTAACTACCTTATACCTCAAAAAAAATTAATTAAACTTATAATTTACAACAACACTCACACTACATGGGCAGTGTGAGCTACATGTACGAAAAGAAAGGTGGGAAATAGAAGAAATGAAGGTGTTTGGATGAGAGGGGGAAAGGTTTCGGGTAAGGGATTTGAGGGAGTGGTGGAGGAGAGTTGGGGTAGTGGCTAGGTGTAGTAAGGGTGGCAAGGTGTAGGTGGTGGCTAGGGGTCAAAGAGTGGTGGGTTAGGGAGGTGAAGACGACAACGGTAGGGGCTGGAAAGTAAGCATAAGGAAGGGGAAGAAGAAGAAGGAATGAAGGAAAAAGAAGAGGAGAAAGGAGGGGCTGCAAGGGGAGATCTCAGGAAGGCTAAAGCAGGGGGTGTAGGCGCGGTGTCACGTCATTGAAGGGTGGCTTTAGCAGCAGCAAAAGAGGGGATATGGTGGTGCAAGATGGTGGTGTATGGTTGTGGTCGAGAAGGAGAAGAAAAGAAAAGGAAGGGGAAAGTGGGATGTAAGGGCTAGTGGTGGTTATTGGGTGGTGCAGGGAGGAAGTGGAGGAGGTAGGGGAGTCGGAGTGGTGGTTAGTTGGGTGGCGGAGATGGTGGTTGGAGGTGGTGAAGAAAAAATAGGGGCGAAGAGAAGAAGGAGGAAAGAAAAGAGAAGAGGGCTCGACATGGGGGAGAAGAAGAGCTCGAGGGAGGGAGAACATGGGTAAGGAGAAGAAGAAGAAAAAGAAGAGGGAGAGGAGGGCATGTTAGGTCGGGTTAGGTGGGGAGTGTAGGGGTTGCAGGTTAGCATGTGCATGGTGGCAGGGAGAGGGAGGAGAAAGGGAAAGGGAAGGTACGCTAGAGGGCTGTATAGGGCTAAAAATGGAAGGAAAGGGATGGAAGAGAGAGAGAGAGAGGGAAGGCTGTGCAAGTGCAAAGGGGGGAGAGTTGCAAGTAGGTGCAGGCATAAGAGAGGTGTGTTTGGTTTGATGGGTGAAGAAGGATGAAGAAGTAGAAGGGGAGGAACGCAGACCCATCGGGTGGGGGAGAAAGAAGAGGTTGGTCGGCCCGTGTATGAGGGAGAAGGGAAAGAAAGAAAGAAAGAAAGAAGGGTAGGGCTGGACCAACGGAGGGAGGAAAGAAAGAAAACAAAGAAGGAAGGAGGGGTGATAGACGAGGGAGGAGGGAAAAAAAGGCCAGCGGCCTAGCAGGAGGGAAAAAAGGAGGGAGATGGCCGACTAGTCCCAGGAAAGGAGAAAAGAAGGAAAAAGAAAAAGGATAAAGAAAAAGGAAAAAGAAGAAAAGAAAAAATAAAATAATTTTTGGAATTAAGGTTAGAAATTATTTAGTAAGAGAAGTTTTATTAATAAATTAATTTATTTAAAATTTAAGGTATTAATTTCAGAGGATAATTTTAGTATAATTATGGTTTGAGAAATTATTTAAATAAAGAGAATATGATAAAATAATAAAATATTTATTTTAATTTAGTAAATAACCATATCCATTTTTATAAATCAAAAGTTCATAAAATAATTAAATTAATAATTTAATATTAAATTATTTTGAATAAGGATTAATCGTTAAATTCTAGGTTTTATAATTTTTGGATATTACAGAGTCCTTAGAAGATATCTGAGAAAAAGTATCTTTAAAATCTTATCCTTCCTTTTTATATATAGCCCTTAGCTTTTGTGATGTAACTAATACCATAACAACACTTCTCCATTCTTTGGTTAATCTCCTTAGTTCTTGAGGTTGTTGAGCTTCTTCTTGTGAAACAATTACCTCGTTCTCAATAGATCATTGCTTGACATTGTTTTATAGAGGCTACAGATTTGCCTCTTAATTGATGATAGATGCAAAGACTTGCACATCTTTAGAGACAACAATAGAAATTGTAATCGATTCCTCCTCAAAGGTAATGTCTTTAACATCATGTCTCCCCCAATGCTCAACATCCTCAAAAGAAAGTGACAATTTCCGTATAGATTATAGATGTTATATCCCCTTAATTTCTTAGAATAACCAATAAAATAATCACTGGTTATTTAGGATTCTAATGTATTTTGATGTGGCATATATAGCCTTATCTAAGCTGGACATCTTCTTATGCAAAAATATATAGGATAGGCTTTTTTCCTATCCAAAGCTCATAAGGCATTTTAGTGGCTACCTTAGTTGGTACTTTATTTAAAATGTAAGATGTTGTCTTTAGTGCTTCTCACTAGAATGAATAATCATAATCCTTACCATATCCTTAATATTTTTATTACATCTTTTAGTTACACCTTTTATGCTAAGAGATCCTAGCATGGTGTACTTTATGACGATTCCATACTCCTCTAGAAATCTAGCAAATGGTCCTATACATTTTTTATTATCTAAATTGTCATATCTACCATAGTATTCATTACCATGGTTAAATCTAACACACTTGATCTTTTTGTTGAATTACCTCTCAGCCTCAAGCTTAAATGATTTGAATACATTCAGAAATTTTTCATGAATGAGATATATGTAGTCATAATGTGAGTAATCGTATATAAATGATATAAAAAAATTATAGACCATTTGATGCAGGAGAAAAGAGTCAAGACTTAGAATTTATTATTATGGAACCTATTATCCTCTATTTAGAGAGGATTCCCTACAAATTTGAAGACAAACAGATAACTATATTACCAGATATGGACGAAACTTGCAAAACAAGTCACTAACGATAAAGGTATGTGCATGGCATGCATGGGGGGAAAAATGTTACATGGAAGGGCTGAATGTGGTATTAGCATGAGGAGACTTTAATCAATAATTTTTACATGCAATATAGAGTATTATCACGTTGATAATTGTTAAAAAGATAAGAAAGTTGAATTAATAAAAAAGTAGCTTAATTATATCTTTTAGGATTATCCTATTCTATCTTTTAAGTGTGTTTAGAGTAGGGTGCAAGCTAATGCTTTTTGTATCAATTTTTATTAGATTTTTAGGAGGATTATTTTGTAGTATTAAGGAGGTCTAATTGAAATGCCCCAAAATCCTAATTTCTATTATCTATTATTAGGTTTTTATGTGGAAGGTTAATCAAAATAATTTATTTTTATTAAAATAAGAGGAAGTTAATTAGGGTAAGCCAAGAGGAAATTTATAAGTGTTTTAAAAAGAAGGGACGTCGGTATTTTAAGCTAATTAAGGATTTTATTTGGAAATTAATTAAATAAATTACCTTGTTTAAATTAAGAATGATAAAATGGTTTCAAATTAATATAAACTTCTAAAGAATTTAATTGGAGAAAAATTAGAGTGTTTTGCTAATTAAAATGGAATTCAAGAAAATTTCTTCAAAAATCCCTAAATTAACCTAAAAAGAGAATTTAATTATTATTTTAATATAATTATTTTATTAAAAATCCAAAATTACCCCAAATCATGCTAATTAATCCAACCACTAATTTCCCTTCCTCTTTTTTTTTTCTTTTCTTCCTTTTCCCCCCTCTTTTTCCTTTTTCTTTCCTTTCTTTCTCTTCTTTTTCCCCCGGCCTGGGCCGGCCTACTAGGCCCAACTCTCTCCCCTCTCTCTCTCGCGGCCCAGCCCCGCGCCTCTTCTTTTTTTTTTCTCCCGGCCGGTTCGACCCCTTCTTCTCCTTTCTTTTCTTTTCTCCTGGACCGCCGGTCCAGCTTTCTTTTTCTTCCCCGCGTCGTCTTCCTCCCTTCGCCGCCTGCAACACGAAAATTTCACCGGGAAGCTTAGCTTCAACGGCACGCCATTCTCACCGGTCATTTCACCCCTCCTTCTCGTGACTTCCCTGTGGACGTAACCAAACGACTCAGCCTCTCTCTCTCACACGCAAGCTCCCCTTTTTCCAGACGAATCATGGCCTACAAATCGCAGACCATGTGCCGACAAATCTCGCCGGACAACCTACCCTAACCCTAACCCCCTAACCCCCTCAAAGCCTTGTCTTTTCCCGTCCCATTTGGCCTATAAATAGCCCTAACCACCGCCTGAATCAGGTTCGAAAAACCTGGAACCCAAAGGAACACCGTTGTGCCGCCCCGCCTTCAGCCGCCATTTCCTCCGCCGTCAGCCACCTCTGCCGCCTACCCTTGCCACCACAATCTTCCCTGCACCTCCCTCTACACAACCAACCCCCTTAACCTCCCTGCCTTGCGCCGCACGTGCCGCCCTGGCCGTGCGAAAATTCCTCCCCAAAACAGCCTTCCCACCCTCTGCGCCACCTTTGCGCCGCCACCGCCGCCCATACCACCGCTTGCAGCACCGCCACCACCCCCCCAAAACGACCAGGGAACCCTGCCCTACCACCCTACACCTCCCCTTTCTCCTAGTTTCCCGTTCCCTAGCCTCCACATCCATTTTTCCCCTCTCCTCCCTTCCTCCACCGCCGCCGCCACCACCTCCCAGCCAGGTTGCCCAACTCCCTGACCCCTAAATCTTAGATAATAAAAGTGACTAATGATTTAATACTATTAACCACTATTATTAGTGTTATTATGATTAATATTAACATTATCATTATTATTACTAATATTATTATTATTACTAACACTACCACCCTTATTATTATTATTACTAGGACCCAACCTTACCCTAAGAACCTTTAATTAATGGTGTTAATTAACTATAAGACCTTGTTAAGCTATTACTACTATTACTATTGTTATTATTATTATTATTATTATTATTATTATTATTATTATTATCCTTATTATTATTATTATTATTATTATTATTATTATTATTATTATGATTATCATATTTGTTACTTTAACTATGACTAACATCTTTAGTATCTCTATTATTATTATTATTATTTTAGTAGTTTTACTAATACTAGTGTTGTTACTATTAATATTACTATCATTATCATTATTATTAATAATATGGGTATGGTGGTTGTAGTTGCCATTATTGTTATTATTATTGTTCTTACCCTTAGTATCATTATTATGACTAATGTTATCAACATTATTATTACCGTTCTTATTATTATTATTATTATTACTGTCATTAACATTATTATTATTATTATTATTATTATTATTATTATTATTACTATTATCATTACTATCGTTATATTTACCACACTTATTACTTTAACTACTATTACCATCATTAATATCCTTATTATCATTATTATTTAATACTATTACTTTTAGTACTCTTATTATCATTATCTGCATTATTACAAGTATTATCGTTATCACTGTTATTGTTGTTATTATTATTATTATTATTATTATTATTATTATTATTATTATTATTATTATTATTATCATGGTTGTTGTGTTGTTGTTGTTATCATTATTATTATTATTATTATTTTCACTATCCTTATTGTTATTATTATTATTACTACTATCGTTATTGCTATCACCATTATTTTCACTATTATTATTATTATTATTATTATTATTATTATTATTATTATTATGTTATTGTTCTAACTCTTATTATCATTGTGTTATCCTCATTGTTATTTTTAGTATGATTATGGCTATTTGCACTATTATTAGTATTATTATCATTACCAATATTATTGTTGTTATTATTATTATCATTATTATTGTTATTACTATTATTACTATTATTATGATTATTATCAGATCATGGTTGTTGCTATCATCATTATTATCATTATTATTATTATTATTATCATCACCGATATTACTACAATTTCAATTGTTATTATCAACATTATTATCATTGTAACCACTATTACTATTATTAGTAGTATTTTTACTATTATTATTGGTGTTAATAATAATATTGTTATTAGTAATATTAAAACCCTTTACTTTGATAACTATGGATTTTACTAAGGCGTGTCTTGATTAGTGGTCATTTGTTTAACTACCTTGAGAATAATAATAACCCCACCTTTTTAATTATAAACTACTATTATTAATGTTAATTATAGTACTAGGTCAGGATAGGGGTAGGATAGGAAATTATGATAATTCGGGTAAAGGGAAATTGACCCTTAGTATTTCTTCCTTATAGGTGAACTGGGTCAAACCTCAGGAGGTGTAGGAGCGTGCTCCAAGCCCGGCGCCGATTTAGGTAAGGACGTAACTAAGGCCACCTGTGTGTATTGCATGTTTTACCTGTCTTGGATGCCTTGTGCGGTTGTATGCTATAATTTGTATGTTATCTGTGTTATTATGTAGCGTAGCGTGGAACCGAGGTATGTTCTCGTGCTCTTGTCTGTATGTGCTAATATGGTATGATACAAATATGATGTGATGTGATGTGACCCCTACGACATGCATGCTAGGTTATTTGATGAGGTGTTGTGGAAGGGGGGACTTGAAAGAGAAAAATAAGAAATTAAGATAACTAAGGGGAAGTTGGTTAACGTAGGTAAGGATGACCTAGGTAATCTGTAATCTGTGAAATGATGAGAAGAAGGGGAATTAAATAAAATAGAAGAGTGGGAGAAAATTAGGTTACATGGGAGAACTAGGGTTTGCATGGGAATGATAGGGTTTGGCATGGTGGAAATGATAGGGTTTGCATGGGGAGGTTAAGGTCCGCATGGGGGCGAACCTTACGTGTGGAAAGTTACTTTGGGACGTGGGGAAGGTAATGGAAGGTTTGTATGGGAGTCTGGAGGCTCGAGGTGAAAAATATTACGTAGGGTCATATAAGGGTACCTAGAGTTTGGGAAGGAAACCCTAATTTGAGAAGGTGGAAAAAGAAAAAGAAAAATAATAAGAGAATAATCGAGGAGGAGTGGAGTATGAGGGGGAGTTGAGTCTGAAGGTCATGATACGTGGGGCGTTAAAATAGTATGAGTAGACCTCGGGGTATAAGGTGGTGGGCCCTGTCCTATACGCCTAGAGGTTGGGTTTCCAATGCGGGAAATGTGTTAAGTCTGATAATTACAAAGGATGTTTAGTAGCCTAATATAAGTGCGGGAGGTAGCTCGGTAACCTAAACCGAGTAAGGATATAACTAAGGCTGAATGTGTGACATGTATCCTACATGCTGTGGATGTTCTATATAATTTATGTGTTGTGGTTTTAAATGCCATTATCTTAACTGTTTCATGTGTGGCGTGGCTTGGATTCGAGTCGTGTGCATGTGCCCTCATTAGTACATGATAGTACGACTATGTCATCAGTTTTGATGTGATGTGTTGAGGCCCTCTAGCCATGCATGTCAAAGATGAATTACCCTCGAATAATATACGTTAAGACACTAATCACTTAAAGAGGAATATGTTGAGCCGAACCCAGACCGGTCCATCGGCTATAATAGTGGCAGGGTATCTTACCCTCGCGACCATTCCACCAGCTATAATAGTGGCAGGGCATGTGCCCTTGCGACCGTTCCATCGGCTATAATAGTGGGGGATTTCGTGCTCAACAAACCAAACGTAAAAGTGATAAGACACGGAAATATACTAATATTTACAGTGGAACATCGTGTGAGTCGGGGCCAGACCGGTCCACCGGCAAATAATAGTGGCAGGGTATGTTACCCTCGTGACCGGTCCATCGGCTATAATAGTGGCAGGGCATGGCCCTTGTGACCGTTCCACCGGCTATAATAGTGGGGTTTCCACACTCACATGGATTGATAAAGACTCTGATGTTAATCGTTATAATTATCTGAGATCTAATGAGAAAGTTATCTGATTCGTGACCAGCATTGTTCATTTGGGCTATTGGTTATCATTCACGTGCTATGTCTACTTTGTCATGTATTTCTATCCAGCATTGTTCATCTGTGTTATTGTTTATTATTCATGTGCTATGACTGCTTTGTCATGTATTTCTGTGTATGTGGGCCTTAGTGCGTCTGTTCCCTTACTCAGTAAGTAGCGTACTGATCACCCGTTTCATGGGTGTTGCTCATTCCCACGAGCAGGAGACCCGTCTGAGTTTTGCAGGTAGGGGACGATGTCTATGATACTTCCAGGACGGAGAGTTGAGTCTGGATCTAGCTTGGGGGCTGAGAGTGACGTGGCCGGAGAGCATTACCTGTCTTGTTTCTTTATTTTATCGTACTTTGTTTATTCCGTTATTTTATGTCCCCTGACATTTGGAACTTTTAAATTGTACTTCGGATCGTAACTCTTGACTTTCGCACTCCGATTCCTTAAAACTTATGCTTTACTAATGATTCATTTTTGGTTCTATTCTTTTTAGCCTTACCACTTAGTATTGGGTCGGTAGGAGTGAATCGATCTGGTACTAAGTGTGGCGGTAATACCCCCGAATTTACAGTTTTACCTGTTTGCTTCCGCTACACTCCTTTAAATTAAACGAAATTTTTTAATAGTAAATTTGGGGGTGTTACACTAATGGTTATAAAAACCATAGGAGTACACAACACAAAAGGAGATAATTAAAATTAATGAAATTACAAGCTTTGTTTAATTTAATTCTGTGGGAGTTCCTCTCAATATTAATCAATTATGTGTGAGTGATTATTATTGAAATCCTTCATCTCTTTATCTATGTGAATTAGAGATTAAGATTTGTCCTTCAAACCCTCCACAAAACCACGCCATTCTAAACCTTAAATGCCATATACAATCGCCATCATCATCATATTCAATATTCATCTTAAACCTATTTTTATTAATTTTATCTATTTCCAAACCTAAGAACATCTTAAATTCATAATCTAATCATCAAATCACCATTATTCCATTCGTTCATCATCATAAGGTTCCTATCACTACTAAACCCTAATCATAAACTCTAACCCAAGCTCATAAACCAAACCATTCTACACCCTTCATCATTCGAGCATCATCATCCTTAATTCTACTTTGTCGAGTCATCATCATCATCTCTTCATCACTTTCAAATCATTATATTCATTTTATAACCCTAACCAAGATATAATACCACCCAAACCATAAGTACATATTCTAGCACACATCACATTCCAAGAAGCAATAGGGAACAATCTATAGATATCTTTGTGAATCAATTCTAAGACATTTAAATATCTATTTTCACCTATTATCTTAACTTTGGTATGTTTTCCCTTAATGCACTCAATGTAAATGTTTAAATATGTAAATTCAAAGGGATCTAAAATGCAATCGAATACAAGCCTCTTAATTCTTCCTTTTAAGACATAAGAGCTTATGCCATAGTGATGCAATTTTTTTTTTACTTAATTTACATTTACCACATGTAAATTTCATGATATAAAGTGATGACATAAAGCATATATGATTTATCATACTTACATAGTGAACAAGTTCCAATAATATTTAAATTCAATGAAAGATAAATTTTATTATTTTTAAATGAAAAATAATAATCAAATTTCTCCAATAGGAAAAAAGAAACCAAATTCCATAAAAAAAATAGGATACAAAAAAAGTGTATTTTGAAATATAAATAATAACTAGTTCCTAATAATAACCTAAAAGTATCAATTGCTTCCAAAGTTGTTACATTTCCATCTCCCGCATAGATATATCTGTCTCTTTCACTTGGCTTTTAGCAGCTCAAGCAATCCAACGTAGAAACATTTATGTAAGTAGTAGTACTATAATTTAACCATCAAGTGTTTTCAAACATTAAAGCTAAATTAATCTCAAAAAAGACCAAAGTAAGGATTATACCTTTCTTCATGTGTCAAGCATGATATTTCTCGCAATCCTTCTTAACATATCAAGTATTTTTACAAAAGAAGAAACTATATGTTTCCTTCTATTGTTTATTTTATATTAAACCCTTAGGAGCAACTTCATCCTTCCTTTTATTTCCCTAACCTTCAAAAATACTTAATAAATAAGCATTCTTCGTCTTGATATACTTCAACAATTCTTCCTCTTACACATAGTATGAAATGAGCTCCTTAAGAGTCCATTTCTACTTTTGGCACTTATAACTAACCTTAAATTGATTGAATTGAGCAAAAAGTAAAAGTAACACTAAATGCACGAGTAAGTCATCTAATAACTCGAGTTTTAGTACCTTAAGTTTTGAAGCAATTTTAGACATCTCCATGATGTACTCCGTTATATTTCCTTTGCCTTTATACTTTATTAAAATTAAACACTGAAGAAGAGTGCTTGTTTCAACCACATCATTTGCTTATCCGATCTCATATCTGAAGCGATCTAATCCAAAAAAGCATATATCCAAATCTTTTTTTTTAAATCAAATGTTTGATTCGGTCAACAAAAATTCAAATAAATCAAATATACGATCCAACAAATACAAATAATATCCAATTTTAAGAAAAAATATTTATATATTTTTTATTTTATATATAATTATGTATAAATAAATTTTGATGAATATATAATTTTTACTTACTTGAATTATTATTTGGACAAAAATTTAATTTAGTGTAAATTATATTTTTAATATACTTCTTTTCTAGAATATTTTTTTAACTCCCCCTACATGTGCACCAGTGTTGCACGGAAACGCTGAAGTGCGCCCGTTTCGCGTCCCCGGGACGTTTCCGGGGACGAAACGCGAGGCGGGACGTTGATATAAAAAAAAAAAACCTCCAAAACGACGTCGTTTTGGAAGATTTTTATTATCTGACGCTCTTCGCCGGGTCGCGTCATCCTCTCACACGATGCCCCTCGGCCCAGCCCACTGCTCTAAGTGCTCCTCACTGACAAGTTGCAGCAGCTTTTTACTGTACGCTAGACATAGCCATAGATAATCTATGGTACGAATACCCACGCATGCAACCAGCTTTTTACTTACTTCATGTAAGCAACAAGCTTTGTGTTCTGAAAACTTTTATATATAAAAATTTATATTAAAATTATTTAATTAATATTTTTATTAAAAAATATTATTTAATCAATTTTTTTATTAAAATATAATTATTAATAATTAAATTTAACTAATATATGAATTAATTTTATAATTTTTTTATTTTTTCTCTTAATTTTAATAAATTTAATCTATTTTTAAATATATATATATATAATTTTTTAACGTTTTCTGCCGTCCCCGTTTCCTATATTTTTAAAAAATGACGTTTTCGCGTTTCGTCCCATCCCCGTTTCCCGTCCCCGTCCCCGTTTCGGTGCAACACTGATGTGCACCACTGAAACCCCGTCCTTGGCCATTGATGAAAGACTCCCTCTTTTTTTTAAAAAAAAGAAAAAAGAAAAAGAGAGGGGTAGGGTGGCATCGTGGCACTACGGGCCACTGAGGCCAGCACTGCTCTATCTTGAATTTTTTGACTCAGCTAGTCAGGCAACACTAGGCAGCCCCACGCCCATGCCCCACATTCCCCACACACTCAGACTCATAATTTACAAATAGTTCAGACACACACACAGCCCGTAATTTTTTTTCCTTCTCTCTCTCTTCCTTTTCCTATTTTTCTCTTCTATAGTTCTTCAAAACCAATCCCCTATCTTCCTTCTTGCGTGCTTCCAGTCTCAGCAACCTCCTACTTAGTGCTGCTCACTTCTCAACTTTGGTGCTTCCTACGTGCTGCTACTCCCCTGTCTTCTCTTTATTTTTGATCTATCCACACCACAACAAACTGTTGCTGCCTATGAGCTCTAGCACACCAATAGACTAGCAATAGAGGAAGGTAGCATATGCATGACCATATTACCCCACCTTGACTTGCAACGGAAGAAGCGGAGGACAACGAATTCTCCTCGGATGACAACGAAGCTCCACCACAATTTATTTTGTCAAATTTTAGTGGGTAGATTTTTATCAAATCCTAAATCTTAATTTAATTAAATTTCTATAATTAAATTATGATAAGTTAAATTAATTACTGAATTGAGTATATATGACTTATGTGTTACATTTGGATGGGTTAATTGTGCATTATATGTTTGATTTGTAAAAATTTGGACTCTTCACCTATTATGTATTGAATTGAGTATACTTCTATGGAATCTTGCTATTTTCAAGATTTGGATGAGTTGTATGATTAGCTATTTTCTATTAGTAATGACTTCGATTATTGGTTTTTTGCTCGAATATTGCATATTTCCCACAAATTATGGAGACCGACAAACTATTAGCCTTCTGCTATTTTCCATATTTGGAAGAGTAGTATGATTAGCTATGATTAATAATGTGTTGTTCCATAAATAAATTTTAACCTTTTCAATTAATGTAGTCTAATTTGTTATAGTTGCTATATTCTGGAATGTGGAAATGTCTTTAGTGGAAGAAATGTTAATATTCTTCCATTTTTGTTAATTTTTAGCTCTAATCAATTACGGCCAACAATAGTAATGTGAGGTATGTGCCTGTTGAAGAGATGGAGAGCTTATCTCCATTTTTGGAGTTGATTGGTGATGACTTGCCAGTCATTAATGAAGAAGAGAATACAAGTTCTCCTTCTCCAGCTTCAAGTGGTGTTGAATAAAAAGCATCTCAAGGAAGAAAAGATCCTAGGCTTGAAAATATTTTACAAAGATGAGTGCTAATGCTTTGAGAGCTAATTATAATTATTATGGAAAATATTATGTTGCTGACCTGGAAAATAAACTAGCACGATGATAAATTATATTAATTCTTACAAAGAAACTCTAACTAATAAGGAGAAAAATACAAGACTAGTGGCCATTCTTAGTGCAAATAAAACATGAAAAGAGAGTGATGGATCAAATATTCCAAATATTGGTTCAATAAAAATTTTGAGTACTTGGAAACTTAATCACAAGGGCAGTAGAAAGGCTTTAGCTAGAATGAGATTTGTAGATGAGCTTCCCTTTAGGTTTGTTGAGAGAAAGGGATTCAAATATTTTGTGGAGGTTATTCAGCCTAATTTTATCATGCCTTCAAAGGTGACGGTGACCAGAGATTTTTATAAAGTATTTGTGGAAGAGAAGAATAAACAAAAAGAGTATTTTCACAAATATAGTTGTAGGGTTAGTCTCACTACCGATTTATGGACTTCGTGTCAAAATCTTGGCTATATGTGCTTGACTAGTCATTAAATTGATCAAATGGAGGAGGTGGACACTAGAGGAAGCAATAATGGTGGAATACAAAGAAAAACAACCAATGTATGTGATATCTCATGAATTCATGTGAATGAAAGGTTTAACTGGAAGCTTACTAAATGAAGAACAAAAAAAATCTCACATAGGAATTTATGGAAGTTTTGATTCAATATCGCCACATATACCCTATAAAGTTTTTTTTAAAAAATATTCATCCTACCAATTAATAAATGATAGTTTTAGCTTGGAACCATTTTCTAAAGCCTAGAAAAAAGTGGTGAGGTTTAGAAGGTGATTTTAAGTTTGTAATTATATACAGGTATCTTTATTGTAAAAGACATCTATTTCAATTTTTATAGTAGGAAGGCTTACACTTATTATATTTTCAAGATTGAGTGAAGAAATTGATAGCTAATATATGAAATGTAGGGCTTATAGTTCTATCTAGAAATATAAGGGTTCAAATCCCTCACGCTTCTTAATTTCAATGTCATCTAAAAATGTTTTCAAAAATAATGTAGCTCAGACTTTTAATAATGGTTATGGCCAAAAGTTTTTATTAGAACCAACCTTTGATAGTGATTTTCAGCAAAAACCAATATTAAAGGTCAGAATTTCTCCATTTCAACGTTTTTTTTTATGCTAGTTCTGAAACCATTACTAAAGCTTTAATAATAGGTATTTTGACAATGCTTCAAATCCATTATCAAAGATACAAAATAATCATTATTAAAACCTTTTTATGTGGTAGTGTTAAACATGGCATGTTGGTTCAATTAGCTTATTTAGAGCCTTAGTATGATAGTTTCTACATCACCGGTCTTATATATTATTGGATTGGATGTCAGATATTTATTTACAAACAATAGTTATTCTACAATCAATGTCTTAATTATAGTACCCTAATTTTTTTTCACCTTAATTTTTTGTTGATTATTCTCCGAATCTCTTTTTCAACCCTTAACCATTACATAAACACCTTACCAAACCCCTAAATCACTCCTTTTACCTTTGACCATTCAAAACCCTAGATCTAGTTTCCTTCAATTAGTGGTTGACCAACCTATAGATATAATGATCCATCACCTAAGGGATTTGACAGTCAACTAGTTAGGATTTTGGTCAATCAAACGTTGTGTGAGTTTTTATAATTATTTATTTTATTTCCTTTGGATCTAAATAAAATTCATAATTTTATGATTTATCTGTTATTTCTCCCTTATAAATTCCTATTTAATTAGCTTTATACTCAAATAAATTATTTGAAAATCATTTTTGGTTAACCATTGACTTCTTCAACCAAAAATTCATCTTTTATACCTCCCATATCATATTTGACATTGTCCTTTATCACTTAACCATAATTTTTACCATAATCCAATAAACTTACTATTCCACCCACTCTCACCTACACTTACACCATCATACATTTTCTATCCCACACTTCTCCCTCTTCCATCCTTTGTAACAAACCTGAAAAATTGGATATTCCTCCCTTCTCTCTTCTTTTGGCCTTCCATTATATGGTGGTTAACTAATTTAGCCCTCATTCCACACTTAGCATTTTTCCTCCAACATCAACTTTGTTCTTTCCGCTATATTATTACTCAAACCCTTTGTTATTCCTTCTCCTTGTGTTGTTCTTACTCCCTAGCTAACAAGACCTCCCCTTCATATCTCTTTTTTTTTTCTTTCTCAATCACTTCTAATAAATATTAAGTATTAGCCCATTAGGTTTTGTTTTAAAAAAATGGATTAAGATTTGTAGAGTATGAAGTTACTCATCTTGTTCCTCAAGTCTTTATTTTTAAGTCTAATGTTTTCATATATTCCCTTTAGTTTTATCATCTATTCTAACTCTTATTCTATCCCTCATCTAATTCCATGTTATTTTAGTTTAGGTGATCCTAAAGTGCTAGTTAGGAGTTTTTTTTTCATAGAAGAATGGTGCTTTTAGGTAAGGATGCATGTCTCAAGTTTAGAGAATTTTTTGTTGCTATGTATTATCTTTATGTAATTCTATGCCAGAATGATTTTGTGTAAGACGATCATGTTTATGATTATTTCACTTGTATTCCAATATTTTAATATAAATTCATAATTTTATGTGATATGCTACATAAACCATGATGTTTTTATTTATTATTTTTATTAAGTATGAGGTTGAGTGTATTAATTTGTGATTAAGTATTGTGTCAAAGAAATAGGTTGGGGTTTGATTATTTTGGTATTTTAGAGCCTAGCCCCATTTTTGGTGCCTTAATTTGTTTTAATTCAAGCTAATTACATAATTAGAATATTGATAAAATATGGAAGATTATGATAGAATTTTGTTAAATTTTGTGAAAGTTAGAATTTGGGAGATTTTCGGTTATAAGGGAATTGGGCTCAAATTTGCGAATTTTGTGAAAAGCAAGTATGTCATTATATTCGCTAAAAATAAAATTTAATATATAATATGACACGATTTGTGTAATACCCCATTTCTAACTAGCTCTAATCATAATAATGATGTGAAAATATGTTATTTTATGTGTAATTAATTACGTAAATGATTGTAGAATATTTTATATTTTCTATATCTCATGGGATGATTCTATAAAATTTGCTATTTTGCAGCGAGACTCACTTTACTTTAAAATATTATTTATATCTATTAACTTTTAAGTTACACCTTGAAAATTTATATTGTGAAATTTTATTTGGATTGTAAGTGGGTTTAAATGTAAATATAAAATTTTTTGTTTAATTTTATTTGTTTTTTATTATCCCTTTGAATTTTACACACAAAATATGTAATTAAGGTATGCTAGCTAAAAATGTATCAAATATATGTTAAAATTTCTGAGTAGTTGTGATATTTATTTTTGTAACTATCTCATAAGTTTATTAGTTCATCATGAGATCAAAATTTTATATATCAAACATTGTTTTAAATTCATGAAATTTTATAATATTATTTTAAGGTTTTCCATAAATGTTTGTGATTTTATGAGCATATTTGATATTTTTATTAATTTTAGCTTCTTTATTAATCTTTCTACCACTAAAAATAATCTATAAATCCTAAAATTACTGTTCACCCACAAAATTTCTTCCTTATAATTCCATGATAAGATTTTTCATCAATTTAACCCTTTCCCCATTCATTCAATCAAAAATTGAGCTAAAGTCACTTTATTACATTTCATACATATGTTAGTTGTGTCTTTTTGACTTTTCTTCCATCCAACCTTCTTCACTTGTCTTCCCCATGCTTGAAATTTACCTTGGATCTACACATCATCAACTCCCCCATCCGTTGGTTGATTTCTTGGTTTTTATAACTTCATGCAACTTAAATACACTCTATCACCTTACACACTCAACCATCTTGTAATTTATTATTTAAGTGAGTAACAAGTTACATCTCCCCCTCTCTTAGCTTGGAATTTTTTGGGTTAATATCTCCCCTCTTTATGCCCCATTTTTATCGCTATGTTTTTATTTAACCTTTCTCTCATTTTCTCCTCTTGGTTGCTCCTACCGCTCTCTTCATTTTGGTTATTTTTTTATAAGTGTTCTTAAGATCTTGTTGATCCTAACTGAAACCCACACCTCTGTTGTCTCCATTATCTTTGGTGGCTTTTCTTGTCTTGCTCCATTATCTAGCATTGCTACATTTTTCTTAAGTATAAGAGTGTTATATTTGAGAGAAAATTGAAGAATTTTACTTTCTCTTTTCTTCTTTTGCCACACCAATCCTTAGTGGATACAAATCTCCTAATTTTTATTTTAATTATTATATTAACTTATTATTTGTAAATGTGTTATATTCTAATTATTTTTAATAGGTTTTTTACTTTTAAGGAGAACAAAAAATAGTTGGGATCCAGAGCTTTTGGTGCTTCTTTGTTCTTATCTTTTCTATTTTACTTCAAAAGGAGATAACCCATATGATCCTCTATATATTTAAAAATTATGTGATAGCATATTTAGGGTTTCCTATATTATGATTTAAGTATAATTTATTCTTCCTTATAATTTCATGAAAAATATACATGCACCATCTATTATTATTAATTTCTCTAAGTATGTTACCATGTGATTTTATGTAATATCATGTTGAATTTATGTATTTTAATATATCAATGATAACATGCTAGAAGAAAGATATTTGTGGTAAAATAATTATACATATTTTGTGAGGGTGGATTGACCAAGTGCATTATTTCCCTTGGTAAGACATTTTTCTGGCATTTTTGAGCTTACCATTAGATTTTTTACTTGTTTTACTTAAAGTTTGATATATGATGTGTTAAGATTTGAGCATGTTTAGGTATATCTATAAGTGCATTAAGTTTTGTGTGCATTAGGGGTATATTTATCTTTTCATTTAAAATATATAATTTTGTAATATGTGTTATATTATGTTGAACAAGAGAAACATGTAAAAAAGGGTATGCTAGATATGCATGATTAAGATTTTATATGCTAAATGGATTTAATTGTGTTTTAGGGGTAAAATAGTAATTTGACACTTCTGATATGTTTTATAATTATAATTTTATATTAAAGTGCCTATTTTAATGATGTTTTTTCATACCATGAATTTTTCTCAATTTTAATAACAATTGGTATTGAAGTAGAAAATTATTGATTAAATAAAATAAAATGATAGTTTGGTCACTTATGACTTATCATGCCTAAAAGTGTGAATAATTGGACTATGATGATCTTAATGAATTTTTAGGATGACCTTAGTATTGACTTTGACTTTAGCTTGGATCTTTGACTTTAGGGTTGAATTGAATAATTGAAAAAAAAGTTAAGCATGGAATTAGAATCATTGTGCATTATATGATATTGTATGATCACCTTATTGAAGTATTAATATTTAAAGTGGAAGCCCTTGAGATTTGGGAATAATTTTCCTTTAGGGTTAGCTACTCTAGAAATGATATAGGGTCCCTCAATTTGGTTTAGGAGTTTTGTCGAATGACTCGACATTCTTGCTAAGGCTCTAGTGTACTCGATAGATGACCTACGAGTATTATGGGGGATGTTGGTACTTAAAGATTAGATATCTTAGATAGCGAGGATAATGTATTTTCTTGTTGCATCAATATGACTAAAATACTTATATGTCTATGAGCTATATATTGGAAGGATATTGTGATACCGTAATGTGTCATTATGGCTGGTGCATTTTATATGCCTCTAGGTTATTATTATATCTCCTTCAGTAATTAAAAATAAAAGCAACTATGAGGATTTAATTAGAGTATTTTGGGTTGTTGGTTTGTTGGTTGCCTCCATACACTATTTGTGTTTGGTTTGTTAGTTTGGTAGTTTCCTTCATGCACTACTTGATTTTGATTTATTGGTTTGATAGTTGCCTCTATGCACTATTTAGATTTAGTATATTAGTGGGTATTTGTAGTATTGCCTCCTTCTTATATTTATGATTGATAGAGAGGTGGTTATTGGAAAATACCTTAATAATGGTTTTGGTGTTTGTCCCTTTGTGGGACACCCTTAGTATAGGTGGATTAATAAAATAATCATAATATGTTTAAGTTCAATGTGATAAGCATGTGGCATATGGTGTAATATGAATTATGACATAAATATGTCACTTATATATGGTATGTTCTATTTGACGTGTTATACCATGATCTTTTATATTACCCTTTATGCCTTCCATGTGATATTTGCATATGTAGTGTTGTGTAGTGGTTTAGTCAACACTATTGTACTCATAGGTTTTGTTTTTCTGCTAAGCCTTATTTAGCCACCCGGGAGCAATTGTTCATGGTAATTATGGGGAAATCCTTGATAAAGGAGATACAATAGTTACATTTATATATAAAATATTGAGATTTGGTGATATAACGCAAGGTCTTCCAAAGTTAGAACAAGTTTTAGAAGTTCGTTCGCTTGAGTCGATATCGATGAATCTCGAAAAGAGAATTGATGATTGGAACAAGCGTATACCAAGAATTCTTGGAATTCCTTTGGGGTTCTTGATTGGCGTTGAGCTAACTATAGTGCAAGTCCTATGTCTTTGGTTAATAAGATCCAAAAGTTTTATCGATCCCAAGGGGTGCAAATCCATAATATGCATATAGAAATTATTGTACATCAAATAACATCAAAAGTATTGGTTTCAGAAGATAGAATGTCTAATGTTTTTTTACCCGGCGAACTCATTAGATTATTGTGGGCAGAACGAATGGGGCGTGCTTTGGAAGAAGTGATATGTTACTAAGCCCTATTAATGGGAATAACGAGAGCATCTCTAAATATGCAAAGTTTTATATCCGAATTGAGTTTTCAAGAAACTACTCGAGTTTTAGCAAAAGCTACTCTCCGAGGTCATATCGATAGGTTGAAAGGTCTAAAAGAAAACTTTGCTGTAGGGGGATGATAACTGTTAGTACTGGATTCAAAAGAATACCATGCAAGGAAACATAAGAGTATTCCTTTCAAATCATAAAAGAAGAATCTATTTGAAGGGGAAATAGGAGATCTTTTTTTTTACCATAGAGAATTATTTACATCTTGTTTTTCAAAGAATTTCCATGATACATCGAAATAATTATTTATAGGATTGAATGGTTTATAAGAACAGACTCAACCCTTTGAATTATCTATATTTTTTATGGTCATTTAATTTTTATAAATTGAGTAATAAAATAATCAAGATAGTAACGAATAGAAAGAAATTCAAGGTTTGGATTGTGTATCTGTATCAATGATCAATCCGTGGTAGAAGAGAAGGTTCCGTCAGAACAATTATTTATTTCAAGATACCTCATCTCTTTCTTTCTTTTTTTTTAAAAAAAAGAGGAAGTGTGGGGAGAAATGACAAGAAGATATTAGAACATTACTTTGGAAGAGATGATGGAAGCGGAAGTTCATTTTTGTCATGGTACTAGGAAATGGAATCTTAGAATATGGGAAACTTTTACCTTTAGAAGAACTTTGAGGGTAGAGCTTAATGGCTTTTCTGTAAGGGTTGAGAGGTTGAGAGTTATATCTAATATCTGGTGTCCACTCTAACATCTTTGGATACGAATATCCCTTAGACTCTTATGTTCCCTTTTATATTTCCTTAGCTTGTTAGTTGTACCTCGTTTGTCAAATGTTTTGTTACCGAAACAAGTTAATATTTTTTATCAATTGTTGTTGTTAATCTAAGTGGATAAATATTTTATAATTAGTACCTAGTATAAGAAAGGTATAGGAAACTGACTTATACTAAGTGTGGTGGTAACACCCTATATTTTTAATGATTTAATTTTCATAATTAGCTCTTTTAAAAGAAATTTTCTTAAAGAAGGGGTGTTACAATTTGGGGGAGTATGGATCCTGTTACAGTAAACAAGAAAATTTAAGGTGTTTAGCCGACATAGATGTATATTGGCCAATTTGGGTTAAATCAAAAAATTTGAGGTTAAGTATTTGGGGTCATTATATGCATCTATTTTTATATGGTATAGCCAGTATTTTATATGGAAAATGTTGGATTTAAATTATAATTTTTAGATATGATATTTAATGTGATATTTTGAGATATTGTGTTAAATTTGGTGAGTTTTAGATTCTTATGGGTGAAGTTATGAGTTGATTGTGAATTAGAGCTTTGTGTGGGTATGTTGGTCTTTTTACTTGTGCAATGCTTTTTTTGTACTTGGCATCTTCCTTACTCATTATCATTACTTCATGTGATCACAACATATTTGATTTGATTAATTGTTATGCAATTATGAGTGTTTTAAATAACAACAATGGTTGGAATGAATTTTTTGGTAATTCATATTTCACATAACAAATGATAAGCGGTATCTCATGTGATAAGTTAATGCTAATATAAGTGGAGGTGTGAAATACCCCAAAACCCTAATTTAGGACATTATGGAAAAATTTATTAGGGAAATTAATTAAATAAACTATTTTTATTAAAATAAGAGGGAATTAATTAAGGCAAATCTGGAAGAAACTAATAAATAATTTAAATAGGAAATTTTGAGTATTTTGCTAATTAAAATGGAATTTAGAAAAAATCTTTCAAAAACCCTAAATTAACCTAAAAAGAGAAATTAATTATTATTTTAATATTAATATTTTTTTAATATCTCAAAATACCCAAAATATATTAATTAACCCCAAACCCACCTTTTTCCTTTTTTTTTCTTTTTCCCTCTCTTCTTCATTTTCTTTCATTTTTCTTCTCTTCCTTCTTCCTTTCTTTTTCTCATTTCCCCCAACCTGGGCCAGCCCGCCTTCGGCCCAGTTCTCCCTTCCCTTCTGCGCGGCCTAGGCCCGCGTCGCCCTTCTTTTTTTTTCTTCTCCCGGCCGATTCGGCTTTTTTTTCCTTTCTCTCTTCTTTTTTCTTGGACCGTCGGTCTAGCCCCCCTTCTTCTTCTTCCTCGCGCCGCTGCAACTCCCCCAATTGGCGCCAAAATTTCCACCGCCGATCACGCTGGTTGACCCGCCATTCTTCCCCTCTCTTCCCCATCGTATTCCCTGTCATTTCAACCTAGTCAGCCATTCCCTCTCCTGCGTGTGCCATCCCCTCTTTCCCGTCGAAATAGCCTATGAAGGTAGACCTACGCCAGCCTACCCTCGCCAGTCGGTGCACCCATGCCTTTTTCCCCCTATTTCCCCGCTCCCCTTTTTTGTTTTCCCTTCAATCGACCTATATATACCCCCGAAGGCAACCATAATCGGGTTTTTATTTTGGCAGCCCAAAAAACCGACCGAGCGCCACTACCCAAACATACCACCGTTTCTCTGCCATCGGCAGTCACCACCGCCCACACCGGCCACCAAAACCTTCCTTGCACCTCCCTCTACACAACGAAGCCACCCACCTTCCTTGCCTTGCCCTGCATGAGCCACCCTAGCCGTGCAAAGTCCCCTTCCCTAACAGCCCACTTCGACTCTCCGCCACCCCTCGTGCCACCGTCTGCCATCGATTCCGCCGCCAATAACACCACCTCTACACCCTAAAACAACCAGGGGACTCTAATATACCTCCATCTTTCCCTGCCTCCCTCTCCTTCTCCCTCCTCCACCTTCCACCACCTGCGGCCACCGCCTCGGCCGTCATGCGCCGCCATTTCCGGCTGCACCACCACCTCCATTCCGCCTCTATCCACCTGAGACACCTTCCACCACCTCAAACACCCCCTCATTCCCTCTCCTCTAGCCTATACCCCCATCTCTCCACCTCTCTTCCTCCTCCACCGCCATCGCCGCCGCCGTCGCCAGCTCCACCACCAAGCCTAGGTGGTATTCTAATTTTCTAACCCTTAAACCCTTTTTATATAAGTGTTAATGTAACACCCCTAAATTTCACTCCTGAAAAAAAAAATTTTGAAAGAATAAAGCGGAAGCTAGGAGAGAATTTGGGAAATGTTACCGCCACATCTAACACAAGACAAATGTCAACCATATATCCCATGTTAGATGCAAGGCTAAAACCTGTCAAACAAGTTATTCCGAATTTTAAAAGCTTATCAGAGTACGAGAAATTAAAAGTCAATTACAAAACCCTTAGAAATTTAAATACAACACTTGTAACTTCCAAAGATGAATACAGTTGAACAAAACAAATCCCGAAGGATCGATATCCGGATTGCCTACTCACTCAAGTCAGGCCTTCCACCCCAAAACAATATCCGACCTTAAACCTGCACAAGAGGTCTGCTCCCCACCATCAGTGGATCATCACAGGACCCATTCAACCAAGGTAGTATCAGTACGGGTCCAATACTGAGTAAGTTCCACTACCCTATTTTATGGGAGAGACGTAACTATACATCAAGTGCATATTAAATCATGGTACAATACGTTGATACATTATTACGCATACTCAAAACCCACATTATAAGTCCTACCATACATATATAATAACCTGTGAAACACATGTAACATCCCGTTCAAACATATAAGGGTAGTATGACCAAAATGTAAAGTAACTCATGTGCCTCAGGTAAGATTAATCCATACTATTGACAACTCATTACATAGCCCCAATCACATAAGCCACATGTAGTAATAAAGATAATAAAAGTCGGTTATGGTCCAATTAGACTTATTTCCTTTGAATCTTTGTTAAATATAGTCGATTCACATCATAGTCTTTATCAATTCATGTGAGTGCGAGAACCCCACTATTATAGCCGGTGGACCGGTCATGCAGGGCAAAACGCGCCTGGCCACTATTATAGCCAGTGGACCAGTCATGCAGAGCAAAACGCTCCTGGCCACTATTATTCGCCAGTGGACCGGTCTGGCCCCGACTCACATGATGTTTCACTGTAATTACTTTGTGTCTTTCCCATGTCTTATCATTATTACGTTCGATTTGTTGAGTACGGAATCCCCCACTATTATAGCCGGTGGACCGATCATGTAGGGCACCCCGGCCCTAGCCACTATTATAGCCGGTGGACCGGTCATGTAGGGCACCCCGGCCCCAGCCACTATTATTCGCCGGTGAATCGGTCTGGGTCCAGCTCAACATCTTCCTCTTTAAGTGATTAGTGTCTTAACATATCTTATTAGAAAGTATTTACCCTTGACATGCATAGCTAACTATATCCACACTTATCCTCCCAGGAGGGCCCGTCCCATATCTTGGGACTCTTGCGCCCCTTATCACACCTCGATATCCATTCCCCTTTACACTTACACATAATGAAAACCAACTCCTAAGAGTGTGGGTTAAGGCCCAACACCTCGTGACATCAAACTCCACCCGCTATTAGCCTCTAGGGTTTCCCTTGAAACCCTAATTGAACCTATGTGACCCAACTTCCTCCTACTTCACTACCATTAATTCATTTATCGTCAAACACCTCATCTCATTTAGGTTCAATCCCAAATCATATTACTTTACTCATTGATTTCGTAGGTGATCGAAAACCCTAGTTGGCCACTCCAACCCTAGCACATTTCTTTCCCCACAAGTAATCTCTCTACTTTTCACCTAACATTACTTACTTCCCATGGCACCCATACTTATCCCTCGTATATTAAATTTCCACTCTTAACCCATTACTCTACTCTTCCTTAATTGTTCTTACTTCCTCCTTTTCTCCCATTTTATCCTTTCACCCCACATCATATTATTAACGTCCTAGCATGCATGTCCTAGAGGGTCACATCATAAAATATCATAAACACAACAGAACAATCATTACACACATGTCATAAGGAATTCATAGAAGCATACATCAACTCCAAGCCGCGCTACACAATAAAATAGATAACATATAGAATAAAGCATATAAACCGTACAAGGCATCCAAGACAAGTAAAACACGTAACACATAGGCGGCCTTAGTTACGTCCTTACGAAACACCCATAAGTGGAGGTAAGTAGAGACTTACTGAAATGCCCCGAAAATTTCTAATCTTATAAATTATATTTAAATGAGATTTTATTAGAAAGATTTAATTTAATAAATTATTTTTATTAAAATAAAAAGAGAATTAATTAGGGAAAATCTAGAATAAATTTATAAGTGTTTTAATTAGGTGGAATTTTGGTATTTTAACTAGATAAGGATTTTATTTTAGAAATTAATTAAATAAATTACTTTATTTGAAATAAGAATGAGAAAATAGTTTTAAATTAATATTAATTTTATAAATAATTTAATTAGAGAAAATTATGACGTTTTGCTAATTAAAAAGGAATTTATAAAAAACATTTTAAAAGTCCTAATTTAGCCTAAAAAGGGATTTAAATAATATTTTATTTAAATATTATCATTTTTAAATATTCCAAATATTCTAATTAATTTAATTAAGCCAACCCACTATTTTTATTTTTTCCCTTTTTCCTTTTTCCTTTTCTTTTTCTTCTTCCTCCTCTTTTCTTTTCTTTTTTTCTTCTTCTCCCGAACTGGGCCAGTCGCGGCCCAGTCTTCTCCTTTTCTTTCCTTTGGTCCAGCCCGCGCCCGCGCGACTTTGCCTCCTTCTGCCGCCCATCGACGCGCCGCGTTTTACTTATCTTCCAACTTAAACTCAGCGTTCCATTTAATCCCACTTCCCTCGCGCCCGACCGCCCGGCCTGCCCCTTTTTCTTTCTTTTCTTTCCTCGCGAACCGCCCAGCCCAGCCCTTTCTTCTTCCCCTTCGCGCCTGGCAGCCCCGACGCCGCCCCTACCTGCAACTCCTGCGCCGAAAATGGCGGCACCGGCTGCGAGAGCTCTGACCGGCCGAGTCACCTCTCTTTTTCTTCCTCTCGGCTCGCACATTAGCTTGGAATAATCAATTATCCTTAACTCTCGCTCATTCTCTCTCTCTGGCTTCTCGAACCTTCGACCCGACCCAAATGATCGCCGGCCGATTTCTCATGCCGGCCACCCAAACCCTATAACCCAAACCCATCCTGCCGACCTCCAAAACCCTAATAACCCATCTAAACCCTTTAAATAGCCTGGTTGTGAGTGTGGTCGAGACTTCTTCCTTCCGAAACCCTAAGTCAGAATCGCCCCGCCACCGCCCCATCAGACGCCATTATCTCCTTCCCCGGCCAACTTCAACACCTCCTCTTGCTACCAATCTCTTCCCTGCAATTCCCTCTAGCTAACTAAGCCCTTCAAATCCTTCGATTCTTCTTGAATGAGCTGCCATAACCATGCAAAGTTTGCTTCTCATCTAGCCCAAAATCTTGACCCCGAGACCTTAAACCACCGCCCGCCGGCACATACGCCGCTTCTGCCACCCTATAAACCACTCAAAATCTTCTACTAAGTATCCTCCACCGAACCATAAGCTTATTTTATTTTTCTCCTTTCCCCTTCCCTCTTTTTCTTCATTTTCACCCCTCTTAGATCACTTTTCCGGCCACCTCCGGGAACCACCGCCGGTGCCACCTTCATCCTCCAACTCAAGGTGAAACCCTAGAACTTTTAAATACTTACTTTCGATTTATTGATAATTATTATGCTTTTATTCTAATTTTTAATGCTAATTCGAGTTTAATTATTATTATTATAATTATTATTATTGTGGTTATCAACTGTATTTTGATTTCTAAATTTGGTTGACAGGTCTGGGAGTATTATTGATTAAGATAAATTATTATTCTCGAATTTTGCCTATTTAATGTAATTATTACATGTTTAATAATATTATTAATAATATAATTATTATTATTATTGTTAGTATAATAAGTTATTTGATGCTGCAATTATTTCAAGAGAATTAGAAACCCAAAATTTTAATTAAGTCTCGTAGCTTTGCCTTTTATTATTATTTTTAGCATTTTTAACATTATTACTAATTATATTATTATTATTAACCATATTAACTTTATATAATAAGTATATGTATAATATTAATATCTTTTTATATTTCAAATAGTATTATCATTAAATGGGGAGGTTTCGAAATCCACTTTGTAAATTAAGGCTTAGATTATTATTATTATTAAGTTTTCTATTAATATTACTACTATTAGTAATAATTTGTTATTATTAAAATTATTATTATAATAAATATTATTATTATTATTACCTTTACTAACTTTATTTCGGTAAAGGGTAGAAACCCTTATATTACCTTTTTACTTTACATTATAATAGTATGTATTGATGTTTTAGTGGTTTTGGGAATAATTAATTAGGAATCAAGACTTAAGATAAATTAGAAACTAATAGTAGTATAGGAAGGAAGCTAATCCTAGTATTTCTTCCCCATAGTAGGTGAGCCCAGTCAAATCCCTCAAGTGGAATAGGAGCATGTACCAAGACCGGTGTCGTTTTAGGTAAGGAGTGCTAAGGCCTTTTATGTGCTTATGTGTATTATGTGTTTCGCATGTTATGTATCTGTTGTTTATTATTATTAAATATTTTATATGTGGTATGACTTGGAGTTGAAGTATGTTGTGCATGGTATGTGTATTAATTATGTATGATGATATGTGTTGTGTATGTGAGGAAGTCGATGTGGTTTGTGTGAGAGGAAGGATGAAAAAGGAGGATGGGGAAAGAGGTTGACCAAGGGAGGTGAGTTGACCTAATTATTTTAGTGATTCACGAGTGACAAAATAAAATGGAGAATTTTAAGTTTTTGTGGGGGAGAATACAATTTATGTTTTGCTTGGGAGAAACTAAATTATGATGTTAATTGGGAGAATCTAATTTATGATGGTATCGAAATTATGGTGTGTTTGGGAGAATCTAATTTCTGATGTTAATTGGGAGAATCTAATTTATGATGTTATATGGGATAATCGAATTTATAATTTGTTTGGGAGAATTTAGTTTATGATGTTATTTGGGAGAATGTAATTTATAATATTATATGGGAGAATTTAAGTTATGATTTGATTGGGGGAGTTAATTTATAATTTGTTTGGGAGAATTTAGTTTATGATGTTATTTGGGAGAATGTAATTTATAATATTATATGGGAGAATTTAAGTTATGATTTGATTGGGAGAGTTAATTTATAATTTGTTTGGGAGAATTTAGTTTATGATGTTATTTGGGAGAATGTAATTTATAATATTATATGGGAGAATTTAAGTTATGATTTGATTGGGAGAGTTAATTTATAATTTGTTTGGGAGAATCTAATTCATGACGTTATTTGGGAAAATGTAAATTATGATATTATATGGGGGAATCTAATTTATGATTTGCTTGGGGGAATTCAATTTATAGTTTTCCTTGGGAGATTCTAATTTATGATTTTATGTGGAAGAATCTTTATGGCTTGAATTTAGGGTTTGGTATGGAAGAATCTTTATGGCTTGAATTTAGGGTTTGGTATGGAAGAATCTTTATGGTTTGAATTTAAGGTTTGGTATGGGTGAATCTTTGGTTTTGGTTGGATTGAATTTATGGTATTGTATGACGGAATCTTAGGATTTGTGTGGTGGTATTAGGGTTGCGTGGTGGAGTTAGGGTTTTGCATGGGAGTTAATGATTGCATGGAATTTAGGGTTTGCATGAGAAGTTCGAATGGTTGCATGGGATGTGTAAAGTCTGCATGGGAGTAAAATTTACGTATGAAAAGTTAATTTGGGATGTAAGGAAGGTAATGTAAGCGTTGTTTGGGTAGTTAAACACTTTGGATGGAAAATAATATGTGGACATTATTTGGGTACGTAGGAGACAAAGCTAGGGTTTGGAGTGGCTAATTGTGAATTATCACGGTTAATTAAGGTTTGGAATGGCTAATTATAGTTGTTATGGTGAAATAAGGGTTGGAGTGGTTAATTATGATTTGTGGTGGTTGATTAAGGTTTGGTGTGGCTGCTTAAGGTTTTTGTTGTATCATGTATTTTGGTAATTAAGGTGTAATCATGAGAATGGAATCGTTAATTTGTGATGTGTGGAGGGTTAAAATAATTTGGGTGATGTGAGGTGGAGTAAGAGGAGATGTTAAGGCCTAAATTAGGGTTTCGGGATAAAACCCTAGAGTGAGATGTGAAGTAGAATTGGAGGATAAGTGTAAAGGGAGCGATTCATGCATGTCTAGGGTTTGGTGGTAGCACATGTGGGCTTGGTGAATAAAGTATGATGATGAATATGGAAATTATGATTTATGATTCGTGCATGTCTATGGTGAAAGTCTTTGAATAAGATACTTAAGATATTAATCACGTAAAGTGAAAGATGTTGAGCCGGGCCCAGACCGATCCACCGGCATAATAGTGGCCAGGTACTGCGGTAACCTGGAGATCGATCCACCGGCTTAATAGTGGTAGGGTATGTTACCCTAGTGACCGATCCACCGGTTAAAATAGTGGGGGATCCCGAGCTCAACGAACCAAACTATACATGTTGTTAATAAGTGGGAAGACATTATCTACTTACAGTGGAACACCATGCGAGAAGGGGCCAGACCGATCCACCGGCATATAATAGTGGTAGGGCATGTACCCTAAGTGACTAATCCACCGGCTATAATAGTGGCCAGGAGCCAGAGTGCCCTAGAGACCGATCCACTGGCAAAATAGTGGGGTTCCCGTACTCGTATGGACTTGATAAAAAGTATGGTGTGAAATGAATTCTGATAAGAGATTAAATTAAAAATTAATCCAGTCTACAATCGGGCCTTGTACTCTTACTTGGATGGTTGTATGTATTTATGTGATCATATTGGTCTTATGCATTATTATTATTCCTGCATTATTGTACAACTATGTGTTGGCCTTAGTTATCAAGTCACCTTACTCAGTACTGGACCTGTACTGATACTACCTTGGTTGATGGGTCCTGTGATGATCCACTGATGGTGGGGAGCAGACCTCTTGTGCAGGTTTAAGATCAGAGACTGTTTGGGGTGACAGGCCTGACTTGAGTGAGTAGGCAATCCGGAATTTGACCCATCGGGTTTTATCTTGTTTAAATGTATTTCTATTTGGAAGTTACAAGTGTGTTTATGCGTACTCTGATTTGTTGTATGATCTTTCGAATTCTTTTATAAATTGTTAATTTGAATTTAACGTAAATCTTTTCTTTAGCCTTAGCACTTGGTACTGGAACGGTCGGAGAAAACCGGTCTGGTACTAAGTGTGGCGGTAACATTCCCAGAATTCACAGGTTTTAAGTGTTTCTATCTTAATTGCTTCCGTTTTTAAAAAAAAAAATTAGTGAATTTTGGGGTGTTACACTTACCTAAATCCGAAGCTAGCTAAGCGAGATAAGAAGGAGAGAGAGATCACTAGCTCGCGGATCCACAATAAAGCTTTCCTAGATCGCCGATAGAAATCGGAACTACGTTAGAAACTATCTTATCAATTAACAATTCACATATTATAATTAAATAAACGCAAACGAACACAAATGATCTTTCTTGGAAAACGTGTCCAAAACTTAGGACTTAAAAGCATAGCTCTATTAAGATTTAAGATTAAATATGAATCAAAACGGATTAATACAAATACCACTTGGGACATTTCTAATTAATTTGGAAAGACCAAGAAAGAATAATCGATCATAAGTTAATTATCGAAAATAACTTATTCATTAGGTTTTACAACTAAATAGGTAAACCAACCATTTACATAGAACCGAATCCAAACCAATTAGATTAAAACATAATTTAAATGATTTAAAACCCAAAGACAGAAATCGATTAGATAAAAGACGCATAGCAAAAATCGATTTTATAAAACAATCCCCGAAGATTAGGGTTTTTAATCCCTAAACTACGAATCGACCAAATCACTTCGATTACCTTAAATTGACAGTTTTAAAACACAATTAAACTAATTTTAGATAAATATAGATAATTAATTTCAACAAAACAATCTTCCTAGTGGCCAATTTAAGACTATCCATTTTCAAAATTAGGGTTTTAAAGCCCACAACACAAACTCGGGTAATTCAAATTAATTAATTCAAATTAAAGGTATTAGAAAGCAATTAGGATCATTTCAACTATTTCTACAAATTTAATTTTAAAAAACAATTATACACATGATCAATTTCATAATCTCACTTGAAATCTAGGGTTTTAGGCCCGAAAATACAATTCGGTTGAATTCTATTAATTTAATAAAATTGAATGTTTAGAAATGCAATTAAACACATTTTATAACATATCAAATAATCAATTGATCAAAACCAATAAAAGAAATACCCAATTTAGCACAATTAGGGTTTTTGAGCCCGGAATACAAATCCGATCAATTCTTGCTAAAATATATAAATTGGCGGTTCGAAAATGTAATTAAATATATTCTAATATAAATTGTATAGTCAATTGAATAAAATGACCCGATTACACAATCCAATTTAGTCCTGCAAGAGTTTTGACCTAAAAATCCAATTCCAATTAATTACACACAATTTTCCCAAATCAACACTTTTGATATGAAATTAAATACGTTTTAAACGATATTATAAAATCAATTGAGCGGAACGACTCAATTACGCGACCCAATTTAATCACACGAATTTTGACCTAGAAATCAAATTCCGACAATTTCTGCATAAATTTCTCAAATTGATAGTTGCGACATGAAATTAGATACATTTTAAAACATATTGTATAATCAATTTATTAAAAATAGCTAAATCAGACGAATCCGAAAAATTCGGGCATAACCCGGCCAAAAATCCAATTTTTCCAAAATTCCAACATAACCATACAATTAACATATCCAAATCAATCTTACAGCACATAAATACATAAAAAAACAATCAATTTAGCTTTTCACAAGCTAAATCACATTCAATTTACCAACTCCATATTAGGGTTTTTCAGAAATTTATACCAAATAAAAACTGACAAATCGGGGCAAAGGAAGGCCGGTGAAGCTTCGTCGGGGGCCGAGGGTGGCTCGCCGGTAGTCAGCAGGGTCTACCGTGGCCGGACGGCGGCACACCCAGCGCGGCTCGTCGCTGCTGCTGCGCTGCTCCGGCTGCTGCTACAGCGGCTGTTGCTGCGGGTTGTGGCCGACGAGGACTGGTGAGCTTGGCCGAAGCGGGGAGGAGCTTGGGGAGAAGGTGGCGGCTAGGGTTGCGAGACGGGAGCAGGGGTCGGGAGCAGAGGTCACGAACATGAGAGTTGGGAAAGAGAAGAGAAAGGGAAGAAGAGAAAAAGGAAAAGGAAGAGGGGGGGTTCGGTCGGGGCACCGGTTGGGTCTTTTTTTTTTTTACAAATACAATTATAAAATGAAATACTAATCATCTGAAATTGTTATTGGAATATTTTATCTAAAATTTATTAGACGAAAATTAATTCGTAAGGTTCCGAAAGCTTAAAATAAATAAAAGAATTATATACAGAATTTCGAAAATATTTTCGGAAGAATTTACCAACGAACGTAAAAATTTATATTATTTACAGAAATAAATTATAAGACCTCGAAATAATATTTAAAAACATATAAGAAAATATTTAAGTCAAATTCTAATAAACCGAGACTAATTTTAATAATTTCCGAAACCGGTTTTCTATAAATCAAAATGCATAAAACAAAAGAAATTAATTTCGGAAAGAAATTCATAAATAATCTTCGAAAAACCTTTTTAATTTAAAACTTTCCGAAAATATTAACGATTTCCGAAAAAGAATAAATTTAAAGTCGGAAATATTTTCTACGAATAAAATTATTAAAATAACTTTAATTATTTTAAACCAAATTTCATAATTTAAATAATATATTTCGCTAACGAAATATAACTCCAAAATAAAGTCGTAATCACACGACGAAGTTATAATCGAGAACGAATATAAAATATAAAAATCAAAATACAAGAAAGAATGAGAATACATATTTTTAACCGAAAATCAAAATCATAAGAATATAATAAAATCATGGTCGTGAACGAATTTATCTAGAATGGTTCGCAAGGACCACGATTAATTATATTCAAATATGAATTCGAAATCGTCGATAAATCCATAAAACGAATCGAAATTAAAATAATTAATTGTTTACATCAAATTACGCTAATAAAATCATTAAACTTGATAAATTAGGATTTTAAAAAATACGGGGTATTACAGTTAATGATTTTTAATATTAATAATATTATTATTAACTATTGTTATTAGTGTTATTATTATTACTATTATTGTTATTATTATTATTATTATTATTATTATTATTATTATTATTATTATTATTATTATTATGCTATAACTCTTATTTCAAAAATATTTCTAATAAATGGTATTATTATTTAAAAGACTACAACTTTAGTATTATTATTATTACTATTACTACTACTACTACTACTACTACTACTACTACTACTACTATCATTAATTTGTTACTAATACTACTAATACTAACTTTGGCCATTATAGTACTATTACCCCTTTTCATGCTTAACATTATTATTATTATTATTATTGTTATTATTATTATTATTATGCTATTACACTTGACCATATTATCACCAAGGCTACTACTAATATAATTTCTAGAACCTTATTAGCATTATTCTCAAGATTGAAACTATTATCACTATTATTATTATTATTATTATTATTATTATTATTATTATTATTATTATTATTATTATTATTGGTATCATTATTATTACTACTACTACTAGCATTATTAATATAAGTATCATTATGGTAATTAATTTTATATTATTTACATCACTATTATTATTATTACTAGAATTTGGGGTCGATATTGGTATTATTAATAAAGCTAATAATAATAATATTATTAGTAATATTGAAACTATTAATTTTAATACTATGAATATTACTAAGACTTTCTTTGGTTAGTAGTGGCATGATTAATTATTTTGAGAATAATAACCCTACTTTTAATTATAAAACTACTATTATCATTATTAGCCTTAATAGTAGGCTATAATAGGGGTAAAATAGGAAATGATGGTAATTTTGGTAAGAGGGAGATTAACCCATAGTATTTCCCTCTTATAGGTGAATCAAGTCAAAACCCTAAGGAGGCGTAGGAGTGTGCTCCAAGCCTGGCGACGTTTTAGGTAAGGGTGTAGCTAAGGCCGCATATGTGTTGTGTGTCTTACATGCCTTGGATGTCCCGTATAATTAAATGTCATGTATTATATGCTATTATCTTAACTATTTTATGTATAGGGCGGCTTGAAATAGAGGTGCGGCTTGAAATAGAGGTATGATCATGTGCTCTCTTTTGGTATGTGCTAATATGGATATGCTGCACATTGTTACATGATGTGATGTGGCCCTTAGGACATGCATGCTAGGGTATTTAATGTGGTGATGTGGGATGGAGGCATGAAAAAGAAAACTGGGAAAATAAGATATCCAAGGGGAAGTAAGTTGGCTAATGTAGGTAAGAATGACCTAAATAATCCATGATCCATGAGTGGTTAATAAAAGGGGGGACTTAAATAAAATGAAAGAGTGGGAGAAACTAGGGTTGCATGGGAGGAACTAGGGTTTGCATGGGAATTTTAGGGTTTTACATGATAAATATCGAGGGTTTTGCATAGGGTGCTTAGAGTCCGTATGGGGGCAAACCTTACGTATGGAAAGTTGTCTTGGGGCGTGAGGAAGGTAATAGAAGTGTCGTTTGGGTGACTGGAGGCCTCAGGTGAAAAATAGTACATGAGATAATATAAAAGTGCATAGGAGACCAATCTAGGGTTTGGGAGAAAACCCTGATTTGAGAAAGTGGAAAAAGAAAAAGAAAATAATAATAATACAAAAAAATGAATAAGGATGAGTGAGGTATGAAGTGAGGGCTAAAGCTAAGGGTCATGATGTGTGGGGTGTTAAAATAGTTTGGGTTGTGCGAGACAGAGGAGGATGGGCCACATAGGCCCAAATTAGGGTTTCTGGAGGAAACCCTAGGGTAAGGCGGTGAGTGGACTGTGGGGTATAAACTAGTGGGCCATGACCCACACACTTAGGAGTTAGGCTCTCGGTGTGAGTAAGTGGAATAAGGGAAGGATGTCGGGGCGTGTTAGGAGGTACAAAAGTCTCAAGATATGGGACGAGCCCTCTTGGGAGGATCAGTGTAGATATAGTGAGCCATGCATATCTAGGGTGAAATCTATTGAATAAGACACGGTAAAACACTAATCATGTAAAGTGAAAGATTATTGAGTTGGGCCTAGACCGATCCACTGGTATAATAGTGGCAAGGTGCCGGGGTGCCCTAGAGACCGATCCACCGGTATATAATAATGGTTAGGTGTGTTATGCCCTATAAGTGACCGATCCACCGGCTATAATAGTGGGGGATCTCAAACTCAAGAAACCAAACCCTAAATTTAATAAGACACGTAAAACATACTAAGTACTTACAGTGGAACACCATGAGAGTCGAGGTCAGACCGATCCACTGGCATCATAGTGGCCAGGAGCGTTTGCCCTAGAGACCGATCCACCGGCATATAATAGTGGCCAGGTGTGTTTTGCCCTGTAAGTGACCGATCCACCGGCTATAATAGTGGGGTTCCCGTACTCGCATGGATCGATATAAAGTATGGTGAGAAATGAGTACTATTTAGAGATTAAATAATCAGTTTACCCAAACCGCTTTTGGCCTTTATTTACTTGAGAGATTGTATGCTACCATGTTGTTGTGATTGTGTTGCTCTTATGTGTTGGCCTTAGTGTACGGTTACCTTACTTAGTACGTAGCGTACTAACCACCCATTTCATGGGTGCTGCTCATTCCTATGAGTAGAAGGCCCTTCTGACTTGGTGCAAGTCGTTGATTATATCTTCGATGCCTACGACACTTATGAGACATCGGGCGGGGCTGAGAGTTAAGCCTGGACCTAGCTTGGGGTTCGAGAGTGACATGGTCGGAGTCTATCATCCATTTTGTCTTTCCTATATCGTTATATTTTATTTTATTCTGTTGTATGATGTTTTTTGTTATTTGGAACTTTAAAACCGTACTTTTGGGTTGTACCTTTTTTAATTACCACACTCTGATTTCCTGTATGGTTAACGACTCATTTCTTTTATGAATGCTCGTTTTAATTAATGACTCGTGTTTGATGTCTATCCCAATCAGCCTTAGCACTTGGTACTGGAACGGTAGAAGTGAACCAGTCTAATACTAAGTGTGGCGGTAATATCCCCATAATTTATATTTTTTTATTTTGCTTCTGCTAAACCTTTTCATTAAGAGAAATTTTTCAGTTGTAAATTTTGGGGTATTACAAAGTGTTATGATGATAAGTAAACCAATTTTTATTCATCAAGTGTAGAGTATAAAACTATTTTGGTTAATAAGATATTAATAATTAAAATGAAAGATTAAGCGAGCCGGGACCCAGTTGTACCAGTAACATTTATTATTTTATCTAGTTCTGTTGGAACCAGAGAACCCTAATATACTATATTTAATTTCATTCCACTAGCCTATAGGGATATGCACACTTAAGGATTAATGGTTTCTAGGAATGGTTTGCCTTGGAAGGATCTAAATGTCATAATTCATTTTGCTAGATAATAATAGTGGCTCTCATGCGTATTTTGCCATGGGGGAGTTTTATGTTGTATTATTGTTCTATGTGTTATAAATAGTAAGGCCATGATTTCAATATCATTAAATAAATTGAATATTGCGATCATCTAATGTTGAATAATAAAATTGTTTTCTCTTTAGTTGTTTTATATCATAAGCATACATGCATATATAGTATCTATATTATCTTATAATTCCTATGTGTTATGAATGCATTATTATATTGATGAATATTGTTATCTTATTAAATATGTAGCATAGTAACTATCCTTTTTTTATTAGTATTAATCATTCCCGCAAGTAGATGCCACATTGTTTTACTAGACATTATTGATTTGATGCTTTTAATGTGATGCTTGCGGTGGGCATATATTCAGGGTGATATTAGCATGTAGTTATCTAGATCTCTCTCTCTCCCTCTCTCTCACTTGAATTATCACTACAGTAAATACGTCATATATAGACGTTTAATTAGGGACGATTTATGGTACCGTCGCTTGCGGGGAAAAAACCATTAAAATTAGCGACGGTTCTAAACTGTCGGTATATTAGCTACGGTTTTAAACCGTCGGTATATTAGCGACGGTTTTAAACCGTCGGTAAATTAGCTACCGTTTGTATTTTAGCGACGGTTTTAAACCGTCAGTATATTAGCGACGGTTTTAAACCGTCGGTATAATTTTAACCTAAAACATAACCCGCCCGATTGAAAATTTTAGCTACCCTCCCCCCGTCTGCGTTATTCCCTCCCCATTCTTCTCGGCTGCTGTGTGTCTTCCCGCACCTATCTTCTTCCATCCCTGTTCCCATTTTCCTTCTTCCTTACTCTGGTGAATAGTGAGACGCACGCCACACGCCATCCTTCTTCAGTCGCCGCCGCGCATCGGCCTTCCTTCTTCCGTTGCCGCAGCGTGTTCGCCCTTCCTTCTCCTGTCGCCGCTCTGCTTCATCCGTTCTTCTCCCGTGTAAGGTATGTTCGAGGCCCTACATTCTACTTTCATGCTGCTGTTAATTATTTAACAATTGCTGTTAATTATTTAATGATTGTTATTACTATCATTATTAGTGGATACTTTCCTGCAATTATTCCTGATTGTGAGCCAACTATATTTTCATCCTCTTCTTCTTCCTTGTTTTGCAATTAGTCCTGATTGTTTTGCAATATATAAGATAGGAAGAACTTTGCCTGTGATTATATATAATTCAACACATTTATGCTATATATATTAAAGAGTGGAGGCTTAAATGTTGCTGTAATTAGGTTGGCAAGACTTCAATTAAGGTTATTTGGGAAAGTTAATAGTGCTAGTAGTGTTGCAGAGTAGAAGGCAACACTTAGACTAGAATTGGGATTTTTAATTTTTATTATTTGTGTGGCTTGATTCTATACCTTTTCTGATAATTATTTCAATACAAATTAAAGTAGTTCCAACTTCCAAGTGAATTACCTTGGCAAATTTGAGTATGATTTATGGATGAGAGGACATTGGTCTAAGTACAACAATAGGACAATTATATTGAAAATGGCTTTCACATTTTGAGCCTTTTGATACACAAGGGAGTAGTGTGAAGATAGAAAAATTACCTAGTGGAATACACTTGTAAGCTAAACATAAAAGACTTGTTAAGTTGCATTATGCTGGAATATTATGATGATGATTAATGTACTTAGTATAATTATGAATGTAAGTAATATAATTAATTATTAATTTTTTATAATTATGAATATAATAACAGTAATGATTATTATTTAAATTATTATAATTATTATTAGTAGTAGTAATATAATAAATTTTATTCTCATATGCGAATCGAAAAATAAATAGGGCCTTTCAGAACATCAATTGTTTGTTTCCAAGATTTCCCTTTTTGTTTGTCATTGTTGAGTGACTTCAATCTTCTTCTCTACATTTTCAATTTGAGTGGCATTTCCTATATAATATATTTATATTAATTAATTGATATCATTTGAAATGCCCAGGTAAATTGGGAATATATTTTATCATGGATAAAAGTTAGATAAATTTAAATAGGACCAGTACTGAGTTTCTAGCGGATTTTGATAATTTTTTAAAGCTTGCAACTTCTAAGGCGGCTATAAATGGAAAGATATGGTGCCCTTGTCAAAAGTGTTATAATAAATATCGTTATCTAGCTGATTTTGTCACCGGTCATGTTATGAAGAATGGATTTCTAAAAAATTATACCAATTGGGTTCTTCATGGGGAACCAATATAGGAACCGGCTAATGATGTGTCTACTAGTATGGATGACATTAGGCCAAATGTTGAGGATAGATATCAAATTCCTGCACTTGTGAGGGATGCATTTGGAGTATTAGATGAAGGAATTGAAAATCCTGCCATTGAATCTTCGAGTCCACTTCAACCAAGATTCAATGATGATTCCCATGGTTATGATAATTTACCTGAAAACCAACCTATGAACACTCCTAGTGATGAAGAGGTTCGCTATCATAGGTTGTTGAAGCAGTGTGAGGAAGAATTATATCCTGGGTGCAATAATTATTCGAAACTATCATTCATTTTGCACTTGTGCCATTTGAAAAGCATGAACAGTTGGTCTTCGAAGTCTTTTACTATGCTTCTTGAATTGATGTCCAATGCATTTCCTATGGTGTGTCCATTTCCATCTTCTTGGTATGAAGCAAAAAGGTTGATAAATGAATTATGTCTTAGATATGAAAAGATTGATGCATGTCCAAATGATTGCATGTTATATTGGGATGATGGACGAAATGATAGTACAATGTTAGACAATTGTTTGGTGTGTAATACTTCACGTTGGGAGAATCCGATTGAAATGGATTGCATCGATGAGGGTGAGAGAGATCCTAATAGAAGGAAAAAACCAAGGAAAGTTCTACGATACTTCCCATTGATTCCAAGGCTGAAAAGAATATACATGTCATCGAAGATGGCCATGGATATGAGATGGCATGATAGAGATCGTGTGAACAATGGAAAATTAAGACATCCGGCTGATGGTTTAGCATGGAAAGATATTGATGCTCGTTATCCTGATTTTTCTCTCGATCCTCGCAATATTCGTCTTGGACTTGCTAGTGATGGTTTTAATCCATTTCGGACATTGAGCACCAATCATAGCACTTGGCCTGTTATTCTAGTTCCTTATAATCTCTCGCCGTGGATGTGTATGAAACAATCATCATTTATTTTGTCGATGATTATACCAGGGCAAAAGGGGCCAGGTAATGACATTGATGTGTATTTGCAACCTCTCATACGTGAGTTAAGGAAGTTGTGGGATGGTGTCAATGCATTTGATGCAGCTTCTAAGCAAAACTTCTGATTACGAGCTGCTCTGATATGGACTATAAATGATTTTCCAGCATATGCAAATTTTTCAGGGTGGAGTACAAAGGGTGCACTTGCTTGCCCATGTTGTGGAAGTGCTACTTCATCAAGATGGTTAAAATTTGGTAAAAAGTTTTGTTATATGAGGCATCGGCGATGGTTACTAGATGATCACTTATTTCGGTTTCAACCTACACAATTTGATGGAACAATAGAGGTTGATAGGGCTCCACCTACACCTTCAGGAGTTGCTATTCGTAGGCAAATGGATGTTATAAATCATGTTTATGGCAAGTCATCAGATCGCCGTACAAGATCCGCTCAATCTAATCTTAGGCATCCACCAGTATTAGAGATTTATGAGGACATAGATGATGAGGAGGAGGAGGAAGTCTCTTATGATAGCCCTGTGCAACATAATTGGAAGAAAAGAAGTATTTTTTTTATCTTCCATATTGGCAACATCACCTCATCCATCACAATTTGGATGCCATGCACATAGAGAAAAATATATGTGATAATTTGTTAGGAACATTTCTGGGTATTGATAAGAAATCAAAAGACAATTATGAAGCACGCATGGATCTTAAGGATATTGGGATACGACAAAATTTACACCCGATCGAACATCCCAACAACAAGTATGTTTTACTTGATGCTTCTTATACCATGAATTCCACTTATTAGTTTTTGAAAGGCACTCTTTTATTCAAGTGATTAGTTTTTCTTTAACCTTGCTGGTAATTGATGTTTTTTTATCTCTTAATCCTAATTTTCATGATTCTTTTGTCATGCTTCGATTCAAAGATAAGTGAAGAGTTAGGAGAACTTAATTTTTTATATTCAAGTTCTACCTATTGGGATGCTTTTCCTCTTCTGCAGTACATGATACCTATGTGTCCATTGTGATTTGGACATTGGTACTGAAGAAATCGAGAGCTATAGCTGTTTCGGGAACTTGCATGGTTCATTTATTGATTTTCTTTGTGCAGGCTATAACAGGGGTTGGGGAGGTTATACAATTTTATGATTATGACAGATGTTTCGCTGCATGGGGCTTTGGAGGCAGGTTGCAGGATCGCACTGTCTCTCATTGCTTTGACTTGAATCCTTATAAATCTGAGGTCAGATGAGTTTGGGTTGTATTACTTGAGCTAAGCTTATTTTTTGTCTTGTTCTGTAGAGAAGTCTGCTAAAATCTTCCCTGAATTCTGCTAAAAATCAGAAGTTCTATGTTTATTTGCCTCAAAATCGTTTCTATGATTTCAACTCCGGTGTCAGAATCTCCTTTCCTTTACTGATTTGGCCTCTGGACATCATTATTGCCTCGTGGCATGGTTTTCTTTTTTGTTGAGCCATGAGCATTTGTTAGGGGAGGTTAGTGTATTATCAATTATTTCTTTTTTTTTTCTTTTTCTTTTTTCCTGGGGTCAGTATTCATAAACTCTTGCCAGAAATCAATTCAGGTGGTGCATCATGTTACCACTCAACCCGTCCATCCACGATTCAAATCCGTTTACTGTTGCTATAGTAAAATGCATATAAAAATTGAAAAAAAAAATAGTTTAGGTGATGGAGAGGTACCTCCTATTTGGAATGAAATCCATTAGAAATGGAACTAGGATTGGAAATCCATTTCTCACTTCAAAAGATCTGAATTCTATTTCTATTGTTTGGAGCTCTACGGAAAAGAAAATAAAGGATAAATGATTTGTATGAAATTTGTATCTTCCAAATTTTTTGGACATAGAATTACCAAATAATGTAAGTCACTATCACCATGTCTAAAAAAATCAATGTGATTTCTGTTGGTAATAGACCTATTCAGTTTTTTGGACATTTTTACACTTGTAGGAATAAAATTATAATTAATAGCATTCTATGAATGCATATGACTTTGTAACATTTCTGCTTCACTTTCTCAATTAATTTTAATTAATTAGAAAGTTAGATTATATTCATTTATAATGTTGTTTAACTATCGATATATATTTTTGTGCTACAGTGAAGTATTTGAAGATACTACATGGGACACCAACATATATACACATCAACCTAGGTGTATATATACAATGGAGGCAAACACTGACTTATTTGGATCCGGGCGGCTATATTTTGTATTCGACATTTTGTAATGGATGACCTTAGGTGTTAAATTGATATATATGTACATTTCGAACAAATGTAGTCTAGACATTGATGTAGTTATGCTGTCATTTTGGACATTGTTGAACATATATTAGTATATATAACTTTCAATGAAATATTGTTAATGCAGGTTTATGAATTATATATACCAAATGTGTATTATTAGAAAAAAGTCCGATATAAATCATTACAGGTTAATATTAATGTATTTTTTCACAGGTTATCTCATAGGAAGAGTTAAATATGGATGGATGATATTAACTTATATTTACTACCGACGGTTTTTAAAACTGTCGGTAAGACGGTTTTAGAGACGGTTTGTAACCGTTGGTAAAGCTTAATAGCGACGTTTCAAAACCGTCAATAATAATTTTTAGAGACGTTTCTTAGCTGTCGGTAATACATATTAGAGACGGTTAAAAACCGTCGGTAATATAGATTAGCGACGGTTATAAACCGTCGCTAAAATATTTTACCGACGGTTTTGAAAACCGTCGCTAATACATTAGCAACGGTGCGAATAGCGACGGTTTATGTAACCGTCGGTAAATATTTAGTGATGGCTTTTAACCGTCTCTAATATTTATTTAACCATCGCTATTAAACGATTTTACTGTAGTGTATAATAAAATGTTTTCTCTTGTCTCTCTCTCTTTTCTCCTATTTCATAATCTTATATAGTTATAGGATCAAGTATTTTCCGAACCTATTTCCAGATATAAATTACTTTTAGCCTTATACCAGACATAAATTGAGTATAAAAAATACGTTCTCTATATTAGATATGGTATAATATCTGAAATTTTTATTTTAACTTCTTCAAAACCAATTTAAAAAATAATAACGAGTTTATAAAAATGGAGGTGTTACTACTATCATTTTCTATTTAAAGTAACGTTTCTATTTGATACAAATCATTATTAACTTGAATGGGTCATGAGTGCTATTTAAAGAAATATTAATCTTTTGATTGCTTGAAAGATTAAAAATGGAAACATTAGTAAATGGAATGGATCATGTCCATGTGCACTTGCAATATTTACTGTATAAGCTTTTGCATAATCGTATACTCTAAGAAATAAAGTAGAATACTATGTATAGATAAGTTGTTATAAGCAAATGTTGTATGGGTATGAGAACATAGACGAAAAAAACAGATAAATTATAATTTTAAAATCATAAAATACATTTATAGACACTTTAAAGAAACGATGATGCAGAAACGTAAGCGGAAAAATAAGTTTGAGACATAGACGGTGGATCAAACAAAATTTTTGTATATGAGCAATTATAAGTCTATTTCAACTAATAATATCACATAATATGAGTGCTATTTAATTAAGGCTAAGCATTGTTATGGCGTTCATTTTGGGTAAAGATATGGACGTTTTGGTAAAAGAAACAGATTTATTCCACATACAAGATCGTCTTGGCGGTCTTATGCTTCACAGATTAAAAATTAAACGACGAGATTCCAAAACTAATGCTGGGAAGAGCCAGTAACCGGTACGATACCGCCTCAGGTTGGACTTTGAGATACGAAAGTGCCTTTCTTATTGCAAGTTTCTTTCATCCACTTATGACGGACAAAATTAATTACCTAAGGCAGAAGATACTAAAAATCAGTACTCAACTTTAATGTGTACATGATGGGCACATCAAATAACTTAACCTAACCTACCTATATAACACTCCCAAGTTGGTTTTTAAGCCGACTCGTGCATCACCTATATATACACCTAGAGCCCATTTGGGAATTTATTTTACCCTATTTATTTATTTTATTTCTAAGGTTTAGGTTAAGATTGGTTAAATATTAATCTTATTTAATCTAAATTTACCTTCAAATATTTATTACTAAATCGAAGGTTAAAGGTAGTTAATGTTAGTTTGTTAATAAAATTCAATTATTCACCTTCATTTATCTCAAAACAAATAAGGTTATGATAAAGATTGTTTGGAGCTACTTAGTAAAATTAGTTCACTAAAGTAATTGCTTTTTTTTTTAAAAAAAATTTATGCTACAAGTTTTTTTAAAATAAATAATTATTTTAGATTATTACTTTTAGTAAGTATATTTAAACATGAATTTACTCATTTAGGTTAACCTCATAAATAAATAAATAATATTTTAAAATATTTACCTAACTTAGATGCATTTACCTCATTTAACATAAACTATATCTACCTCAATCCAAACAGACTCCTAGTATTGATGGTATAAAAATATCAACGAATGAAAGAAAATATTACTATGCAATGGTACAAAATTAGTTTGTAGATTTCTATTTTTTCTATGTTACATTTTTTTTAATGTGGATCCAATAATAATAATATTTTAAAATTGTACTACAATGTTACTATATAATAATAATAATAATAATAATAATAATAATAATAATAATAATAATATATGTGAGAGGTAGGTCCATAAGTATTCAGCTATTAATATATTTATTTAAAAGAAAATGAATAAAATAATATTCAACCTAATTGTTAGTTTTAATTAATTAATTAGGGTTACCAGAAACACATTAAATAACCTCAAATGCATTAAATGACCCCCTATTAATATATAGCTTTAAAACACATCAAAATTGATGTTGCCTTAGTTCCACCTGTATATACCAAACGTGCCTGGATTCGGTTGCTCAGGCTGCTTATTTTTCCGTTTGGTTACTAGTATGCAGCTTATTGAATCAATGCTTAATTTAAGGCTGAAAAACGTTGTTGTGAAACCACTAGTCCCTCCAGAAATGAATCCTAATTTTATGTTGATGACCTTTATAATCCAGTCTATATGATATCTTCTTTGGGAGCTCCAGAACAGAAATGGTAATAGATCGGATCCGGATCGAATGTAATTAGATTTAAATTCAGATCCGTTTAAATTACTTAGATTCAGATCTAACAGGTCTTAAAAATTTAAACTTAGACCTAAATCTACCGGATCTAAAAAAAATATGTCCTAAACTGATTATAAATGAGTCCGACTATTTTTTATAAAAATAATTAATAATCTACATAAATACAAATATATTTATATTTTATTTAGCTTAATATATAATTTTTTGTTAAAAAAATATTTCAAATAAAAAAATAAAATTTTCAAATAGTTACGTTAACTTTTTATATAATATTTTAATAATTTTGGCATATATAATATGTTATTATGCATGTTGTTTATCAAATAAATATATATAAATAAAATTAAAAAATTAAATAAGAAATTTAAATACAATTACGGCAATAATAATAATCATAATATTAATATGTATTTACACAAACATCGGTCTGAATTGAGCGTCAAGGCAGAATTATTGAATTCAAAACCTATTAAGTGTAAAAAAAAATATAAATTCAAACCTATAAAAATAAGATAGGCTTGCTGATCTAGATAGGATCTCAATCCCAATCGCCCGCTGCTCCGGCGGGCGTTTTATTCCAAAGACAAATAATAACCGATGGCTTTTACAATTATCCTCTGCATACTGATCTGTTTGTCCTCCGACTAGCTCCTTTCCTTCACATCCGCTGCAAACCAACAATTAACCGCCGCCACAGCCATTAACATACCCTTATCGCCACTTCTTGAAACCCTATCAAATGAACTTTGGGAAACATTCAGCCACATTGCAAAATAACTTTAGCGAGATCACACCATTGTCAAAACCCCCAAAACTAGCTCTGCCCATCCATTCTCCACCAAAGTCCCCTTCTATGCACTCAGTGGCGGCTACACGATCGTCCTCAGCTTCGGAATTCCTCCTCAATCAATGCCCCTCGTCATGGACACCGAGAGAAGCCTCCACTGGGTGCCTTGTACTAGTCGCTATGTCTGTGAAAACTGTTACACTACTCTCTCAAACAGTGCTGGAATGTCTACATTCAAGCCCAAACTATCATCTTCTATGAAAGTTTTGACATGCGAGGGTCCGAAATGTGGATGGCTATCTGAGTGGGATCGGAAAGGTGGGTGCCCATCTTGTGGTTACATGATTTCATACGCAAAGGGATCTACAACTGGGAATCTGCTGTCGGAAACTCTGAATTTGCCTGAAAAGGTTTTCACTGATTTCGCCGTCGGTTGCTCCAAATACTCTAAAGACGCAGCCCCCCCCTGGGGATTGCTGGGTTCGGTCGCGGACCTGCGTCATTGCCTACCCAGTTGAAATTGAAGAAATTCTCTTACTGCCTCCTTTCTCACAAGTTCGACGACAAAGAGAAGACCAGTAACCTTATTTTCAACGGCAACGTCGACAGAGGATATAATGTCAGCAGCGGCGTCAGCTACACTCGATTCAGGAAAAATCCGTCCGTGTTTCCGTTCAGCGACTTATACTACCTCACGGTCCGAAAACTTACGGTGGGTGGTCAACACGTGAAAATTCCCTACGAGTACCGGATCCCGTCATGCAACGGAACAGGTGGGACCACAGTGGATTCCCAAAGTTCATTTGATAGGGTTTCAAGAAGTGGCGATAAGGGGATGTTAATGGCTGTGGCGGCGGTTAATTGTTGGTTTGCAGCGGATGTGAAGGAAAGGAGCTAGTGGGAGGACAAACAGATCAGTATGCAGAGGATAAAAGTAAAAGCCATCGGTTATTATTTGGCTTTGGAATAAAACGCCCGCCGGAGCAGGTGGGAACATAGTTTTGGGTGTATAGTATAAAAATATAATAAAACTACCAGAAATAATTTATCCGAGCCCATCGAATTTACGATGTGTCCTTAAGATGATTTTGCTCCCCCACACGGTGCTCAAGATTGTGAACAATCGTCTTCCATGATAGAACGGATTTTCGTTCCTATCAGATGTAGCACTTTAATCTAATAGGATTCCAACGAACGCAACGTTATGCTTGTACTCAACTAGGAATATATGAATCGAAAAAGTAGAGAGAGAGAGAGATCTATTGGAATTTCTGAAAAATCTGATTTTTCAAAATTGATCTTTTCGGTTGATGGTGGGGGCTATTTATAGAGTTAATGAAGTCTCTTTTAAAAGACACCAAATCAACAATCATGACTCTTCAAATTAATTCAAATGAAAAGACACCAAGTCAACAATCATGACTTTTCAAATTAATTCAAATGAAAAGGCACCAAGTCAACAAACATGACTTTTCAAATTAATTCAAATGAAAAGGCACCAATTCAACAATCATGACTTTTCAAATTAATTCAAATAAAATCCTCTTATATATATATATATATATATATATATATATATTTATATTTATATTTATATATATATATTACAATCTATTTAACAATCCCCCACTAGATTGTAATATATCACAAGCATGAACAAATTATGCTTAAATTAGTATCTCTCACATTATCCTACCACAAAGTAATAATATCTTTTCGTGGAATGCGTCCATTCCCTGTATGAAAGATAAAATTAACTTTCATTCCATAATTACTCTAACTGAGCACAAGTGAAGAAAATTGCATCTGGATAAGTAGTTTGATACTTTGAACTTTCCATAGTGAATTTCTATCGGATTTACTGGCCAATCAGTGGACAGATCTGCCTTGAACAGTCAGCCGTCTAGTGTAAACCGAGACAATAGAAAACACACAGTTTCCTTCAAGCATAGTTGGTTCTCATGTTTGTGTTCGTTTTGGCCATGAACACCTCCTGGTTCTGTGAGTGTGTTAGAGAATTCAGCCTTCAAAATTCTCACAGAAGCAGCCCCTTCCCACTCACATAGGTGATCTCCTAATTATTATATCCTTTAGATATTTTACTTAAACATGTTAAGTTATAGGGATCATTAAAAGCATAGCTTAACCTTATCCTTTCTTTGCACTGTTTCATCATAGGAATGGGTAGATAAAAATTAGATTCCTCAGTGCAACACCGAGTCATCCATAGTTCAGTTTTCCCATTGAACCTAGATCTTGGGATCTCCAGTCAACTAGGTTGGGTTGCCACCATGACGACTCTATATATCCATAGGCTTTAGGCCCATTCCCCTTGATGAAATTTCTACTTGCTTTCTAGTTAATGCCTTAGTAAGCGGATCCGCAATATTATCCTTTGACCTCACATAATCAATTGAGATAATTCCACTAGAAAGCAACCTTCTAATGGTATTATGTCTACGACGAATATGTCTAGACTTACCATTATACATCTTACTCCGTGCCCTACCAATTGCAGACTGGCTATCACAATGGATACGTATGGGTGGCACAGGTTTTTCCCAACATGGGATATCTTCTAGGAAGTCTCTAAGCCATTCAGCTTCTTCCCCGGCTTTATCTAAAGCAATAAATTCAGACTCCATTGTTGACCTCGCGATACATGTTTGTTTAGATGATTTCCAAGATATTGCACCACTTCCAAGAGTGAACACATATCCACTAGTAGACTTAGAGTTCCTAGAATCCGATATCCAATTCGCATCAGTGTAGCCTTCTACCACTGCTGGATATCTCTTGTAGTGTAATCCAAAGTTCTTGGTGTGCTTTAGATATCCTAGAACTCGAATGATCGCTTTCCAATGTTCCCTATTAGGGTTACTGGTATAGCGACTAAGCCTGTTAACTGCATTAGCAATATCCGGTCTCGTGCAGTTCATGAGATACATAATACTGCCTATTATACGTGAATATTCTAATTGTGAAAAACTGGCACCCGTATTTTTCATCAAATGAATATTCACCTCCAATGGTGTCTTAGCTGGGTTAATATTGTACTCCTTGAATCGATCAAGTATTTTTTCAACATAATTAGATTGAGACAATATTAATCCATCAGATGTTCTAGAAATCTTAATTCCTAATATAACATCGGCAAGACCCATGTCTTTCATATCAAAACTTCGGGTGAGCATCCATTTGGTAGAGTTAATAATATCATTATTATTACCCATTATGAGCATATCATCTACGTATAGACACACTATAACGTAGCCTTTATGAGTGTCTTTGACATAAACACATTTGTCAAACTCATTTATCCTGAATCCATTTGACAACATTACACTGTCAAATTTCTCATGCCATTGCTTAGGTGCCTGTTTTAATCCATAGAGAGATTTAATAAGCCGACAAACCTTTTTCTCTTGACCAGGAGCAATGAACCCCTCGGGTTGTTCCATATAGATCTCTTCCTCTAATTCACCATTCAAGAATGCTGTTTTTACATCCATTTGATGTACTTCAAGACCCTTTACAGCTGCTATTGCCAATAGCATACGTATAGACGTAATTCTTGTAACTGGTGAATATGTGTCGAAAAAATCAACATCTTCCTTTTTCTTGTATCCTTTAACTACAAGCCTTGCCTTGTATTTGTCAATTGAACCACCGGCCTTTAATTTCTTCTTAAAGATCCACTTACATCCTAGGGGTTTATTCCCAGGAGGCAAGTCCACTACTTCCCATGTGTGATTTTGCATGATGGATTCAATTTCACTATTTATTGCTTCTTTCCAATAAGAAGATTCAGGAGAGGATATAGCTTCTTTAAATGTTTGAGGCTCATTTTATAACAAATATGTTAGATAATCAGGTCCAAATGATTTAAAGATCCTAGCTCTCTTACTTCGTCTAGGTTTATCTGAATTTACTTCTTTATTCTCATCACCAATAGACTCTCTTAGCCTCTTTAGTGAAACTGATTCATTATTCATTTTGTAGGGAAAAATATTTTCAAAGAATATAGCATCCCTTGATTCTATAATAGTGTTGGCATCAATATCAGGAACCTCTGATTTGTGGACAAGGAAACGATATGCACTACTGTTATGTGCATAACCAATAAATACACAATCAATGGTTTTCGGTCCTAACTTAGTCCTTTTAGGTTTGGGAATTGCTACTTTTGCTAAGCACCCCCACACCTTTAAGTATTTATAGTTAGGCTTGTGACCTTTCCATAACTCATATGGAATATTGTGGGTTTTCTTATGAGGCATCTTATTCAGAATATAATTTGCAGTTAATAAGGCTTCCCTCCACAAGTTTTGCGGTAAACCAGAACTAATCAACATGGCATTCATCATGTCCTTCAAAGTTCTATTCTTGCGTTCTGCAATTCCATTAGATTGAGGCGTATAAGGAGCAGTAGTTTGGTGAATAATACCATTTTCTAAACAAACTTGTTCAAAAGGGTATTCGTATTCACCTCCTCTATCGCTTCTTATAGCCTTAATCTTTCTACCAAGTTGATTCTCAACTTCTGCTTTGAAGTGTTTAAACATATCAATTGCTTCATCTTTGCTTCGTAGCAAATACACAAAGCAATAACGGGTGCTATCATCTATGAAAGTAATAAAATACTTTTTACCACCTCTAGTTTGCACAAATTTTAAATCACACACATCAGTGTGAATTAAATCTAGAGGTTCGGTGTTCCTTTCAATAGAATGAAAGGGTTTCCTTGCCATCTTGGCCTCAACACATATTTCACATTTATGATTAGGATTAAACTCACATTTAGGCAAACACTCTAAATTAATTAACCTTCGAATGGTATCATAATTAACATGTCCTAATCGTTCATGCCAAATATTAAATGACTCAGTCATGTAAGAAGAAGAAACACTCTTATTATTATTAACTTTGGGTACAATAGTCATTACATTCATCTTAAAGAGCCCATCACTGAGATAGCCCTTTCCTACAAACATCTCATTCTTAATAAGTATAAATTGATCGGATACAAAGATCAACTTAAAACCATTCCTACTTAGTAGGGATCCTGAAATTAAATTCTTCCGGATATCCGGTACATGGAGCACATCATTCAAAGTAAGGTTTTTTCCGCTTGTCAACTTCAGTATCACCTTTCCACGACCAATGACCTTAGAAGATGAAGCATTTCCCATGAAGAGTTGTTCTTCATCATCTTCTATAGGTTGATACTCAGAAAACATCCACTTGTTACCACATATGTGACGAGTGGCTCCGGTGTCTACCCACCATTCCTTAGCATTGCCTATAAGGTTGCATTGTGACACTACTGCGGATAGATTGATAACATCAAGATCTTCAGATAAGTTGTCTATCTCTGTGACATTCGCTTGAGCATTACTTTTCTTAGACTTTTTCGGATTGCGACAATCCTTTGCACGGTGCCCTTGCTTACCACATTCATAGCACTTTCCCTTGAATTTCTTGGAGACATTAGATCCTGTATTATAACTATCTCCATTGTGCTTCCTTTTCTTGCTCTTCTTTGATCCGTTTTCCACCACATTGGCTCTTGATACCATTAGATTTGAGCCTCCGGACTTGCGGTTGTCTTCCTCAATTCTTAGACGGACTATGAGATCCTCAAGTTTCATTTCCTTACGCTTATGCTTGAGGTAGTTCTTAAAATCTTTCCAATATGGTGGTAATTTTTCAATTACCGCTGCTACCTGAAAAGACTCACTTAGGGACATACCCTCAGCATGAATGTCATGAATAATAACCTGAATCTCTTCCACTTGGGATATTACTGACTTGTTATCCACCATTTTATAATCGAGAAAACGACCAACAATAAATTTCTTTATTCCGGCGTCCTCTGTCTTATACTTGGTATCTAAAGAATCCCACAGTTCCTTTGCCGTTTTAGTACCAGAATACACATTATATAATGTGTCATCCAAACCATTTAGAATATAATTCTTGCAAAGAAAGTCAGAATGATTCCATGCATCTATTGCAGCCACTTTGACTACATCAATCTCTTTTTCATCAACCTTTGGAGGACTCTCATTGAGATACTTTGCCAAATTTAATGTAGTCAGATAGAAAAGCATCTTTTGTTGCCAACGCTTAAAATCCGACCCATTGAACTTTGGTGGTTTTTCACCAACACCCACAGGATTTGTGGAACTTTCAATAATGTTTGCAGATGAAGCCATTTCTGTTACAAAAACAGAAGTTCAACAAATAACAAAGGAGTAGAAGAAAACTAGTATAATTATTTATCAAATAAATACCACTTTCTATACTATAACAAATAAAGGAAATATAAAATAAATAAACAAGATTCGTCTTAAGATTGTTGGGTGTATAGTATAGAAATATAATAAAACTACCAGAAATAATTTATCCGAGCCCACCGAATTCACGATGTGTCCTTAAGACGATTTTGCTCCCTCACACGGTGCTCAAGGTTGTGAACAATCGTCTTCCAGGATAGAACGGATTTTCGTTCTTATCAGATGTAGCACTTTAATCTAATAGGATTCCAACAAACGCAACGTTATGCTTGTACTCAACTAGGAATATATGAATCGAAAAAGTAGAGAGAGAGAGAGATCTATTGGAATTTCTGAAAAATCTGATTTTCCAAAATTGATCTTTTCGGTTGATGGTGGGGGCTATTTATAGAGTTAATGAAGTCTCTTTTAAAAGACACCAAATCAACAATCATGACTCTTCAAATTAATTCAAATGAAAAGACACCAAGTCAACAATCATGACTTTTCAAATTAATTCAAATGAAAAGGCACCAAGTCAACAAACATGACTTTTCAAATTAATTCAAATGAAAAGGCACCAATTCAACAATCATGGCTTTTCAAATTAATTCAAATAAAACCCTCTTATATATATATATATTTATATATATATTACAATCTATTTAACACATAGTGGACTCCGGTTCAACATTGACATAGATGGATTTTCCAGATTATGAACCGGTGGTGCGTGAGTTTGAGAGACAGATGTACCAGTATAAGAGGGCGGAGGACGTGGAGGCGCAATCTGGTTTATCTCCATGCTACAACATTACCGGTGAGATGATCGTAGCGTTTCCGGAATTGGAGTTTCATTTTAAGGGTGGAGCAAAGATAGGCTTGCCGTTGGTTAATCATCTTTCGCTTGATGGTGAACCGGGTGCCCTATGTATGATTCTGGTTGCTGACTCTAGTCCACTGGTTGGGCGCGGCAGTGTGGATGGTTCGGCCATAATTTTGGGAAATTATCAGCTGCAGAATTATTACACCGAGTATGATTCGAAGAATCAAAGGTTTGGGTTTAAGAGAGAGAAGTACGGTTAATTGGAATGGAATATATTGTGGAAGGAATATTTTATTATAGATAATTGTATGATATTTATAAGAATAAATAAAAAATATTAACAGTTAATATTAGTAATAACCAAATAGGACTCCTAAATTGTAGCCAATTAAAAGCAGCTAACCATGAAATTCATCCCAGATTTGAAGGTCTCAAGCTACCATATTTTATGATTTCCTTTATCATTCATGTATCAAAACTTTCAAAAATCATCCCACACTAGTTTTAAAAATAAAATAAAAAATTATAAAAATTATACATAAAAATTTAAAAGCACAAATCGGTTCATTTGATGCATGTTACAAAAATAATAAAATTAGCATACCAAACACACACAAAATCATACTTTCACATTAATTCTACCATTTAAAGAGTTGGTGGATTTACCTACAACCAAGGTTAAAAAAATAATAAAAAGATATTCTCATTTCTTTCTCAATATACCAATATTTAAAATCAAATCAAGAGATTAATTGCATAAGATCCATTATAAGAAAATGGAAGAGAAAACAAAGAAAATGAGAGAATAAACTAAGCTTTGTTTGTGTTGAATGTTTGCAAGCTTCAAAAGAGATCTTAAATGGAGGATGAAAAGCATTAGAGCCAATAAATTGGTTATGGTAGAGGTATATAATTGGAATGGGATTATAGGAAGATAATGGGAAAACTCACATAGGAAGTTAAGCTTAGCAACTAATTAAGGAAACAAGGGGGGGATAACTTGGGTGAAAGAGGTTCAAACTACGTCGGACCTTAGGCTTATAGCATCCATTTTATTTTTATTTTGTAGGAGCACCGTACGTTTTATGCATACCCGCGCACACAAATACATATACCCCGACAACAGCTACAATATACATATATATATGGTGAATGTCCCATACACATCCTTTCTAAGATACATGTATAGGAATCAATCATAACCATTAGATTAGTGTTTGATCAACGGTCAAGATTTAATACATATCTAACTTAAATTTGTTTTAATCTCATCCCTTAAATTCTATAAATCTAACGGTTATTAAGAGTTTCTACATTTGTATTTTAAATAATCGTTTGTATAAGAGCCTATATATATATTTTAAAATTTGTTAACAACAAGAACCCCTTTTTTTCCAGCAACATGGGGGGAGAGGAAAAAAGAGAGAGGGAGTATTTGTACGGTACGATCGAAAGCTAGTATTCAAGCTTGACATGAGCAAGGTATGGGACAAATTAGTAGGGTGACAGTTCCTAGCTATAGCGGGTGCGTACTAAATACCATACGGGCTTTGCCGACAAATGGGTGAAGCTTGTTGTGATGTTTCTTTTGTTCGTCTCTTTCTCTGTGCTTGTAAATGGGAGGCTGAGCTACCTCTTAGCTCACAAAGCAGATTGCAACAAGGTCATCCTATCTCTTTATCCTTTTTGCGGAAGTTTATTAGAATTGATCCATCATGTTGTGAATAATGGCTCTTTACACGGCACTAAAATATGTACAAGTGCACCTGCTATGCCATATTTATGTTGTAATTGTATTAAATATATAAGTAGATGTCCTTAATATTGGGCCAACTAAATTCACCTAACAATTTTTGAAAATAAATTGAAAGGGTGGAAGGTTTGGCATTATATCGAAAGGAGGCAAGGAGCCTACTATTAAGGTGGTTGCCATACTTTTTCTACATATATTATGAGTGTCTTTAGGTTACCTATCACTATTTGTTTCAGGGTATGTTAGCTCAGTTCTGGTGGGGATAGAAAAATCAGGATGGGAAAATTCATTGGATGATCCGGGAATGGTTGAGCCGGCCAAAAGATAGAGGAGGAATGGGTCTTAGAAACTTAAAATGCTTCAATGATGCTATGTTGGCAAAACCAGCCTGTTGTGGGTTGATTAATTGCTGAGTTGTGGAAGGCTCATTACTTTACTTATATAGAGTTTATAGAAGTTGTGCAACCCGAGCTACACCTACAGTTGTATCTGGAAATCAAGGTGGGTGGTGGAAGATAGGTCCCATTGGATAATAGGAAATGGGAGAAAAATCAAAGTATGGTAGGACAAATGGTTGCCGATCGAACACAGTGACTCCAAGCGGTGTCCCAACATAATGATGATGCAAACAAGCTCCACAGCCAATTAATGTCACACAACATCATACTGAACAAATTTTAAACCTTATGATAAAAATTAATTATCTAAAATAATTAATTCAATATTATTATAAATAATTAGAAAGATAATTTTTTAGAGAATGATCTTATTTTTTTGAGACAGTCTTAGAAAAAAATTATATCTAATTTACAATTTTAAATAATTTTAGGTATTTCTTATATATCTATGTAATTATGAATATTTTTTGTGCAAGAAAATATTAAAAATATAGCTAAAATATGCTAGAAGTAAAAATTGATTGCACATGAATAGGATGCATTCAATAATTTCTCCCGTTATAAGTCATTTGGACATCATATACCCTGAGTATTCACATTTGCATAAGCATCATGTAATGATATATACTCCACAAATAAAGTTTTACGAGAAGAACATAACGAATGACCGATCTTGCATATTCTGTGGAGATTATGAATCACCAATGCATGCACAGGTGCATTCTAAGGTAGCGAATGAGTTAAGCTTAGAGGGTGGTGCCCAATTCAATCGTACCCAAATTATGATTGGCGCCTCTCAATATGTGAATGGTTCAAGATGTGCATGAAAAGAGATGTGTACGATGCGTCTTGGCTCCTCACATTTCCATGGGATCTGTATGGTATCGGCAGAATGACTTTATTTTCCAAGGAAGTTACGAGGATGGGAAATACATCTGACATTATGTCGAACAACTCTTATGCATGCTTTGGGAGAGGAAACAAATATATGATGCAAGTAGCTGCATTGTTAAGTGGTTGGCCCCATCATTGCGGACAATACTGATGTCAGTAGGGAGACACAAGGAAGAAGCTGCATGGAAACTTTGTGTCGAGATCATGATATCTAGAGTTGTTCAAAAAGAAGGATTGGGCAATTAGTGGTTACTAATAGTATTTAATAATAAATATAATATCTCATGTTAATTTATTAAGATTGATAGATATGAAAAAATATAAAAGCGTACATGAATCAATAATACTAGAATAATCAAATACTGTTGGATTCAAAAGAATATCTATACGGACAGTATTGTGGTTTTTTTTTTTGGAATAGTCACATACTCGTCTGAATCTATTGATCGATGGAAATCAAATAGGATAAAGTCTGTGTGATCTAAGGACCATGATCATATATATAGCTAACTAACATATTACATATCAAGTTATTTTAATTTAGTCCATCAATAATCTAGAATATCCAAAGTCTCTACACATATGGGTCCATCATCAAATTAGATACATTAAGCCCAAATAATTTATACTTAAATATGATCACTTTTATACTTACACGAAAATATGCAATTCATGTCACTCACATATAAGCCCAATATTAGATAATAATCTAACAATCTTTCATTTGGGTTATATGTGTGACTTTATAGCTACGAATTCCAAAATAAGTGAATGAGTTCAATATTATTACTGTTATGAAATGTATTTATAACTAATTTGGTCCATCAGCCATGCCAACAAAGGATCAAAGCATCTTTTGTCACGTCTCTTCATAACTTAACCTTCATTAGTCGTGTATGCGGATATAACTAAATGACATGGATCAAGATTTGGATGTGTAGCATGAAATTTTATATAATTTGAACTTAACATGCCTATTTCCAACTAGTCCACCTTAAACTTTAGTGAGATCAAATCATAAATAAAACCAAAATTAAATTAACAAAAACCTTTATTTCTACAAAACACATATGGTCAAAATGTCCATAAGTCAAAACAAAATGTCTAAACATAAAACATATAAAGTGACACACTCCCACTGAAACTAAACATCATCAACTAATATAGCATCCAACAAGCTAAATGCTCAAGAAACTATTTGGGTAGCATTACCTTAGTGAGTGGATCTACTATCATGGAGTCTGTATTGATGTGCTTTATAGACAGCTCTCCTTTCTAAACCTTCTCTGTAACAACCATGAATTTAATATCTATACTTTTTGATGTCTTAGAATTTAGGTTGTTAGTAAAATACTGAACTGCAATCTTATTGTCACATAAAAACTTTAGTGATATTTCAATACCATCAACTATATACAACCCCATGACAAAATTTTGTAACCATATATCACAAGTGGAATCCTAATAGCATGCTACAAATTATGCTGCCACAGTGGAAAAAGCCAAAATTATTTGCTTATCACTCTTCTAAGAAACAACACCTCCAACCATTGGGAAAATAAAGCCTAATGTAGAATTCATGCTATCTTGGTATCCACCAAAATCAGAGCCAAAATATCCATTGATCTTATGCTTGTCTGACCTCCGATATGTGAGTATATAATCTTTCATTTTTTATAATTGTCGCATGACTTTTTTGGTTGTTGTCCAATGATCAAGTCCTATATTACTGTGGTATCTGCTAAGCATCCTAGTGATGTATGCAATATCTAGACGAATACATATCTGAGCATGCATTAGACTTTCCATTGTTGAAGCTTGCATAGGGAACATTATGCATTTTCATTCTTTCATAGTCATTCTTTGGGCACTAATTGAGATTAAACTTGACTCCTTCAACAATAATGGTGTTTCTTAGGTTTGTATTTCCACATAACATACTGTTTGAGAACCTTTTTGATATAGGCCTTTTGCGATAGTCCTAAGATACCATGAGAATGATCCTAATGTATCTCTATGTCCATTACAAAAGAGATATTACCAATATATTTCATCTTAAAATTATTAGCTAGAAACCTCTTGGTTTCATGCAACAAACCTATGTTATTACATGCCAAAAATATGTCATCAACATACAAAACCGGTAAAATGTACTTAGTCCCACATAACTTATGGTATTCGCATTCATCGACTAAATTCATCTCAAATCCGAAAGAGGTGATCACATGATGAAACTTAAAATACCATTGTTGAGGCACTTGTTTGATCTCATAGATGGATTTCTTAAGTTAAAAAACTATATTCTTTGGGTCTCATAGCACAAAGTTTTGTTATTGCACCATATAGATCATTTCCTCAATGTTACCATTAAAAAAAAAGTGGTCTTAACATACATTTGATGTAACTTAAGATTAAAATGGGCCACTAATGCTATAATTAGCCTCAAGGAGTCTGTAACACCCCCAAAATTTACTATTAAAAAATTTTATTTTAATTAAAAGTTAAGAAGAAGCAAATATAGTAAATTTTGGGGATGCTACTACCACACTTAGTACCAGACCAGTTTCTTTCTACCGTTCTAGTACCAAGTGCTAAGGTTTAAAAAATAAAAGAAAACAAATTTTACACAAAACCAAGTTATAAAACTAAATCAGAGTAGCACATTAAATTATATTACAAGAATAAAAATCCACCATTAGTGGTTATAAGAATTAAATCATTAAACAAAAGAATAAAAAGGTTAAAAGAGAAATCCTAAAAGCTTCTTGTATAATAATCCTTATGCTCTCAACCCGAAGGGAAACTCGAATAGCACATGTAGGCTAACCTGCAAAGGACACTACCCATTAAATAGGTAGGGGCCCATAAAAGAAACTCTTCAGTAGTACAGTACTAAGTAACCCTTTATACAAAATTAAAAGGTAGGGCCCACATGCAATACATTATTAAAATGTAAGAATGATAGCATACACAATGCATAGAAATAAACACAAAAACATAAGATGGACTCGTACCACAAAAAATCATATATCATAAAGCCCATTTACTTAGCATTTTTAGTACTTACCAGGAGATACAGGCACCAAGGCCACATTTATACCATAACAATAGGTCATAATGGTGAAATAAATATTATTTGGTCTTAAGCCATTAATTAAATATTATTCATAATCATCTCTCGAATTATATCCACGTGAGTACGGGAACCCCACTATTATAGCTAGTGGATCGGAAATACACTCTAAGGAAGAATGCTCTTAGCCACTATTATTTACCGGTGAATCGGTCTCCAAGGCAAAATGCTCCTTGCCACTATTTTTTGTCGGTGGATTGGTCTCCAGAGTAGAATGCTCCTAGCCACTATTCTCGTCAGTAGATCGGTCTAGCCCCACCTCACATGGTGTTCCACTATAAGTGATTAATATCTTTCCCATAATTTACTATCATCTACGGTTTGGTTATTGAGCTCGTGATCCCTCACTATTGTAATTGATGGATCGAAAATACAAATCTAGGACAGAACGTACCTAGCCACTATTATTTGCTAGTGGATCGGTCTCTAAGGCAGAATGCTCCTGATCACTATTCTCATCAGTAGATCGGTCTAGGCCCAGCTAAATAATCTTCCACTTTAAATGTTTATTATCTTTCTATTTATTTAGCACATTAATTCCATTTATTTAACTCGAAGACGAGATCACGAACCTAAAGATACAAAGGTACACTGATCATATTGGTGCATGCAAGCAACACAGTACCATCTAACCATCAATCCAGAGACACAAAGGTATCTTGATTGCACTGATGCATGAGGACACACAGTACCCTACCGATAAGGACACCTAATCCGTAAGTATGCATGCCCCCTAAGTAGGTTCGTAGAGCTAAATAGAGTAAGATGTAGGGCTTAGTTGAGGCACTAAGACACACTAACAAAATCCAGAATAATCATGGGCTAAACCATGACTTTAGGGTAGCGACCCCTAATGAGCCACCATTCTTGATCTCAAGGTCTTCCACTTTAATTATTATTGTCTTAATTAAGAGGACCACGAGAAACACAACAATCACATACTTATTCATTTTTTTCTTGTTTGTGTTATTATTAACTAATCCTTATTAGTATTATTGTCCATGTTAACTTAAACAATCCACTAAGGCCGTCCTAGGTTCTAATTCTTATACCTAAGCACCCTTGGTTAAAATGACCAAAATGCCCCTAAGGCTAAGGCCTCCTTTCATCATCTATTTTCATCATATACTTCATTTTTATTTATCCACATGCCATAATAGGTTATCATATCATAATTATACTACCAGTTATGGAATCAAGTACTCTATATCAAAGGATCATTGCACACATAAACCCTAACATGTACTTTTAGCACATCCAACACACATTTCCATGCATAATTAATAATTATGGCACCTTCTTGCATGACTATGAAATTAATACCATAACACACCCTTAATTATCCAAGTATCCCTACACCATGCATTTTTCTTATGATACATACCAATTTACTGAAATATCCTTTTCCTCATAATATACATGAATATACTTAAACAAATGATACTAAGGCCATAACCCTTATTCTATTACTTAACATCACTTATGAATTATTATGGAGGCATATTAAATCAATACCATGTTATATATGAATTACGGATTTGCCCCTTCTCACTTAAAAAATTACTCCCTTTGCTTGCCTATATATTCAAATACTCATTTTATTTGTCAAATTACCAAATTACCCTTCATATTTATATAATTATAAAAATTCCCTTCATACTTATTAAATTACCAAATTACCCTTCATACTTATTAAATTACCAAAATACCCTTTTTATTTGTTAAATTACCAAATTACCCTTCTTACTTATTAAACAACCAAGTTACCTCTTTCTCATGCAAAATTACCAACATATCCTTCTTACTTATTAAATTACCAAATTACCTCCTTTATCGTGCCAAATTACCAAAATACCCTTCTTACTTAATAAATTACCCAATTACCCTTTTCTCATGCCAAATTACCAAACTACCCTTATTAAATTACCAAAATTACCCCTTTTCATGAAAAAATACTAAAATACCCTTAAAAATTAAAATATCAATACTTATGGTCCATGTGCATCATCTAACACCACAAACCCTTATTATTAATTACTAGTACCTATTATCACCTACTATGTATATGTACTTAGATCACAACCTATGTATAAGTAAAATTACTAAAATATCCTTAGGGCTCATATTAGCATTATCTCTACTATAAATGGCCATATTTACTTATCATGACATATACATGTATCTAATATCATTATTAACAATAAGGCTCCTTTCTTTACCATCCTTTCTACACATAACAAATATCATAATATAGCATGCTTTTTATTCCATCTTCCAACATACATTACAAATCATGATATGCTTAACATTACATAATATGCACACAAACATATTCCAAACCTTAATGTGCTAGCATACATATATCCACACATTTTAGTAGGATATAATGGTTACCTTATTTTTGGCAATAACTAAACTTGACTGATGCCTTGGTTAAAAGATTAAACTTAATTAGTAAAAATTTATACCTAGGAATAATATCAAAATTAGTATATTAGTAGTAGAAAATTAAAAGGATAATCTTTTTATCAAAAAGCTTATTAAATACATATTAATACTAACTACATTATACCTCAAAATTTTTGTTAATTAAACTTATAATTTATAGCAACACTCACACTTCATGGGTAGTGTGAGCTGCATACACGAAAAGAAAGGGGGAAAATGGGAGAAAGGAAGGTGTTTGGATGAGAGGGGGTAAGGTTTCGGGTAAGGGATTTGAGTGAGTGGTGGAGGGGAGTTAGGGTAGTGGCTGGGTGCAAGAAGGGTGGTAGGGTATAGGTGGTGGCCGGGGGTCAGAGAATGGTGGATTAGGGCTAAGGAGACGATGTCAGTAGGGGCTAGAAAGTAGGCACAAATAAGGGGAAAAAAGAAGAAGGAAGGAAAAAAAAAAAGAGGAGAAAGGAGGGGTTGCAGGGGAGATCTCGAGAAGGCTAAGGCAGGGGGTGTAAGGGTGGTGTTAGGTGGTTGAAGGGTGGCTTCAGCAATGGCGGAAGAGGGGAGATGGCGATGCAAGGTGGTGGTGTAGTGTGGGGGTCGAGAAGGAGAATAAAAGAAAAGGAAGGGGAAAAGTGGGCTATAGGGTCTAGTGGTGGCTATTGGGCGATAGGGAGGAAGTGGGGGAGGTAGGGGAGTTGGATTGGTGGTTGTTGGGCAGCGAAGACAATAGTTGGAGGCGGTGAAAAAAAAATAGGGGAGAAGAGAAGAAGAATGAAAGAAAGGAGAAGAGGGCTCGATAGGGGGGAGAAGGAGAGCTCAAGGGAGGGAGAAAATTGGCAGAGGAGAAGAAGAAAAAGAAAAGGAAGAGGAGGACATGTTCTGTTAGGTTAGGTGAGGAGTGCAGGGGTTACAAGTTAGCAAGTGTAGGGTGGTAGGAAGAGGGAGGAGAAAGGGAAGGGGAAGGCACCTAAGATGGTCGTGTAGCGGGTGTGTAGGGCTAAAAATGGAAGGAAAGGGATGAGAGAGAGAGGGAAAAGCTATGCAGGTGTTGAGGGGGGAGAGTTGTAGGCAGGTGCAGGCATAGGGGAGGAGTGTTTGGTTTGACGGGTGAAGAAGGAAGAATAAGAAGAAAGGGGAGGAAGGCAAGCCCGTCAGGTGGGGGAGAAAGAAGAGGCAAGCTAACCCATGCGCAAGGGAGAAGGGAAAAAATGAAAGAAGGGTTGGGTAAGCATAATGGGGGGAGGAAAAAAAGAAGAAAAAAAGGAAGGAGGGGGCGATGGACGGGCAAGGATGGGGAAGAAGGCTAGTGACCCAATGGGGGGAAGAAAGGAGGGACAGGATCAATAAGCCCAAGGAAAGGAGAAAATAAGGAAAAGGATAAAGGATAAAGAAAAAGGGAAAAAATAATTTTTGGAATTAGGGTTAGAAATTATTTAGTTAGAGAAAATATTTTAACAAGTTAATTTATTTAAAATTTAAGGTATTAATTTAAGAGGATAATTTGAGTAAAATTATGGTTTGGGAAATTATTTAAATAAAATAAGTATGATAAAATAATAAAATATTTACTTTAATTTATTAAATAATTATATCTATTTTTATAAATCAAAATTTTACAAAATAATTAAATTAATAATTTAAGATTAAGTTATTTCAATAAGGATTAATCATTAAGTTATATGTTTTACAATTTTTGGGTATTACAGTCCTTCGAGGAGATTTGAGAAAAAGTATCATTAAAATCTTCTCCTTCATTTCTATGTAAATCCCTTAGCTTTTGTGATGTAACTAATGCCATAACAACATTTCTCCTTTCTCTTGTTGATATCCTTAGTTCTTGAGGTTGTTGAGCTTCTTCTTGTGAAACAATCACTTCATTCTCAATAAAACATTGATTGACATTGTCTTGTAGAGGCTATTGATTTGAATCATAATTGATGACAGATGTAAAGACTTACACATTGTCATAGAGACCAATAGAAATTGTAATCGATTCCTCCTCAAAGATAATGTCTCTAATATCATTTCTCCCCCAAAGCTTAGCATCCTCAATGAAAGTGGCAATTTCCGTATTGAAAATTGATCTAAGAATGAGATTATAGATATTTTATCCCCTTGATTTCTTAAAGTAACAAATAAAATAGTTACTGGCTATTTTAGAGTCTAATGTATTTTGATGTGGCCTATATGGCCTTGCCTTAGTTGGACATCTTCATATGAAAAAATGTTTTAGGATAGGCTTTTTTACTATCTAAAGCTCATAGAGCGTTTTAGTGGCTGCCTTAGTTGGTATTCTATTCGAAATGTAAGAAGTTGTCTTTAGTGCTTCTCCCCAAAATGACTAATCATAATCCTTACCATATCCTTAATAGTTATGTTTCGTCTTTTAATTACACCATTCATATTAGGATATTCTAGCATGGTGTGCTTTAAGATGATTCCATACTCCTCTAGGAATCTAGCAAATGGTCCTATACATTTTTTTATCTAAATTGTCATATCTACCATAGTATTCATTACCATGGTCAGATCTAACACATTTGATCTTTTTGTTGAATTGACTCTCAACCTCAAGCTTAAATGATTTGAATACATCCAATAATTTTTTATGAATGAGATATAAGTTGTCATAATGTGAGTAACCATCTATGAATGATATGAAAAAATATTAACCATTTGATGTAGGAGCAAATGGTCAAGACTTATCATTTATTATTATGGAAATTATTATCCTCTATTTAGAGAGGATCCTCTACATATTTGAATAAAAACATATAACAACATTGCTAGTTATGGACGAAACTTGCAAAACAAGTCACTAGTGATACAAGCATGTGCATGGCATGCATGGTGGGTGAAAATTGTTTGCATGGAAGGGATGAACGTAGTATCTGCATAAGGAGACTTTAATAAAAAATTTGTACATGCAATATGTAGTATTATCACGTTGATAATTGTTAAAAAGATAAGAAAGTTGAAGTAGTAAAAAAGTAGCTTAATTTTATCTTTTAAGGTTATCTTATTCTATCTTTTGAGTGTGTTTAGAGTAGGGAGCAAGCTAATGCATTTTTTTTTCAATTATTATAAGATTTTTATAAGGATTATTTTTTAATATTAAATATTTACAATAGTTATAAAAACCATAGGAGTACATGACACAAAAGGAGACGAAAATTTGATGAAATTGCAAGCTTTGTTTAATTGAATTCTATGTGAGTTCTTCTCAATATTGATCAATTCTGTGTGAGAGTTTATTATTGAAATCCTTAATCTATTTTTTTATGTGAATTAGAGATTAATATCTATTCTTCAAACCCTCCACAAACCTACGCCATTCTAAACCCTAAACACCATATACAATCACTATCATCATCTTCTTCAACATTCATCTTAAACATATTTTTCTTACTTAATTTTATCTATTTCCAAACCTAAGATAATAATATTATTATTATCAAGTGATCATCCTTAACATATTTCCTTCATAATATATTCATCAAATCATCATTATTTCGTTCATTCATCATCATAATATTCCCATCACTACTAAACCCTAATCGTAAACCCTAACCCTAGCCTGTGAATCAAACCATTCTAAACCTTCATCATTCAAGCATCATCATCATTAATTCTACTTTTTAGAGTCATCATCATCATCTAGTCATCACTTTCAAATCATCAGATTCGTTTTACACCCTAACCGAGCCATAATACCACCCAAACCATAATTATATATTCCTACACACATCAATTTTGGTATCAAAGCCTAGGTTATGGTATAGTGTGACGTGAACGATTAATATCCAATATTTCCTCTAAGTTTTTTTTAAAATTGAGTTCTTACTTCCAGTTTATTGTAAGAACTCATCAAGGAGGTGCCAAGATTTGAATTTTGAGTGACTTGAGAGAGCATTTTTGGAAGCACACTATTCGTGGGTGTAAAGAAGGCATGGCGATCCAAGGAGAAGATTTGAGGGATGTTCTCAAGACATTGATGGAGGAGATCAAGGAATTTAAGCTATATATAGGTAGTATGTAAGCCTCACAAGCCCAAGGATCACGGGTCCAACATCAAATCCGAAGAGATCAAGTAGGATACAATCATAAAGTGAAGCACATGAACAAATGGAGAAAAGAGGAGAAGAAAGTGTAGGAAACTATATACAAGCTCATGACACTTCAAGGAAATCATATGATGATGTGGAGAAGAGTATGCGATTTGACCTACCTAATTTTGAAGGTAATCTCAATCCGGAATCTTTTCTTAAATGGTTGCAAATTGTTGAATCTATTTTTGAATATTAAGAGCTTGATGATGAGAAAAGACGTCAAACTGTCATATTGAAATTTAAGAAATTTGCTAGAGTATGGTATGAAAAGATGAAGATGAGAAGGGAAAGAGAGGGAAAAATAAAAATAAAATCATGGAAGAAATTGAAAAATCATTTAAAAAGAAAATTCATGTCTAGAGAATATGAGCAGGAGAATCTCATTAAAATGACTACTTTGAGGCAAGAATTGCTTGGAGTGGAAGAGTACATTAGAGAGTTTGAAAGATTTGATCTTATTTGTGAGGTTCAAGAAAAAAAAAGAGCAAAGATGTGCTAGATTTATTGGAGGTCTAAATATTAATATTAGAGATAAGGTGGAGGTGTATCCTTATGAGTTATTTGAAGACTTGGCAAAATTAGCAATCAAATTTGAGAAGCAATTGAAGAGAACCAAGCATCCAAACAAATCAACCAATGTAACATACGGTTTGAAATTCAAGGGGGGTGTCAAAGCCATCATCCTCTCAAACCACAATTCAAGATAACACTAGAAACTTCAATCATGAAGAAAAGGGTAAGGACAAGATGTGTGATAGGGTGAACAAGCAATGTTTGAAGTGTAGAGGCTATGGTTATTTTGCTTGGGATTGTCCAAATCAAAGGGCAATAACTTTGAAGGAAATAGTGAGTATGGAATCTTGTGATTAGGAGGATGAATAACTTAATGAAGACCTTGATGAAGGTAGTGAAGATCCAAAAGATGCTTCAAAAGATGGCCTAGTAGATTTCTATGTGTTACAATGAGTGCTTCAAGTGCAACAACAACCTCAACTCATAAGGAGAAGAACTTTAAAGCCAAATGTAGAGTTGAAGACAAAGTGTGTGAAGTCATCATCAATAGTGGCTCTTGTACCAATTTTTCTAGTGAAAGAATGGTGAACAAGCTCATATTGAAGACCATGGATCATCCAAGGCCATATTCACTTCAATGGCTCAACAAGGACAAAGGTGTAAGGGTAACCAAACAAGCTTTTATCTCTTTGACAATTGAAAATTATTTTGATGATGTGTTATGCAATATTCTACCTATGAATTCTTGTCATATTTTGTTGGGGAGATCTTAGCAATTTGATAGGTAGGTTACACATAGCGGGATCCTTAACGAATACGTGGTGAGAAAAGGCAAAAAGAAATTTAGACTCAATATTAATATAGATGGGGAGAGTTCAGCTCTATGGAGTGAAAGGTAGGAAAATACCAAGGGTAAGAAGCAAAAAAAAAAGGAGAAAAAAGAGTATTAAAGCCAAATGGGTGGAAGAAAAAAAAAGGAAGATGTCGAAGGTAAAGGAGGAAGAAAGAAGAGTAGCATGGAGTTATTTATCCTTAAGGAATTAGAGATGATTAAAGCTATAAAGAGTGAGAAATTATGATATGCCTTGGTAGTGAAAGAAGTTTAATAAAGGGGGTATGTTAACAAGAATCCAAAATTATAACAAGTGTTGATAGAGTATGCAGATATTTTCTCGAATGAGTTGCCATCTGGATTACCTCCTTTGAGAGGTATCGAGCATGCTATTTATTTTATGCCAGGAGTTCAATTACCAAACAAGCCAGCTTATAGATGTAATCTAGAAGAGTCTAAGGAGCTGCAAAGACAAGTGTAAGAATTATTAGATCAATGCTATATTCGAGAGAGCATGAGTCCGTGTAGTGTACCAACTTTATTGGTACCTAATAAGGATGGTTCATGGATGATGTGCATTGAATCTAGAGTAGTAAACAATATCATAATCAAAAATAGATTTTTGTGCTTGGATAAATTATTTAAAGTAACTTGTGATATTATTGGTGTAGGTATTGGAGGGGTACTTTCACAAGAGGAGAGACTAATTGCATTTTTTTAATGAAAGGTTGCGTGGTGTAAGACTCAATTATTCAACTTATGATAAGGAGTTCAATATTATTGTTCGTTGTTTTGAATCATGTAGTCATTATTTGATGCCGAAGCCTTTTGTACTTCACTCAGATCATAAGAGTTTTAAGTATCTACATGGTCAAAGGAAAGTGAGTCCAAGATATGCCAAGTGGATTATTTTTTTGTAAATAATTATTTTCTCTACGAGACATGTAGATGGCAAAGAGAATGTGGTTGCAGATGCATTATATAGAAGGGATATGATACTTACAATGATAGATGCAAAGCTTTTGAGTTTCAAGATGTTTAAAAGTCAATATGCCATTGATGATGATTTTTCTTTGATTTTCAAAGAGTGCAAGAAATAAGAAATTCGTGGAGCTTATATTCTTCAATATGGATTCTTATTCATGCAAAACAAATTGTGTGTACCAAAGACCTCAATTCAAGATTTACTAATCAAAGAAGTGCATAAAGGAGGTATTGTAGGAAACTTTGGAGTTCACAAGACTTTGGAGCTACTGCAAGAACATTTCTATTAACAAAGAATACAAAAAGGAGTGCAAGCTATGGTTTCTAGGTATACTACATGTCAAATAAGTAAGAGTTTATTTCACAAAGGGTTATACGTGCCTTTAACCGTGCCTAATCAACCATGGGAAGGAGTTAGTATGGATTTTATTTTTGGGATTACCTATAATACAAAGAGGTAAAGATTCTATCATGGTGGTGGTGAATTGTTTTTCCAAGATGGCTCATTTTATTCTATGTAACAAGACTGATGATGCAACTCATATTGTAGATTTGTATTTCAAGGAGATCGTGAGATTGCATGGGATTCCAAGTAGTATAATTTCATATAGAGATGTGAAGTTCCTAAGTTATTTTTTGAAGATATTATGGCATGTGCTAGGAATGAAGCTTCTATTTAGTACATCACATCATCCTCAAATAAATGGTCAAATCAAAGTTACTAATAAAACTTTGGGTACTTTGCTAAGAGAATTGGTGAGTAAGAGTGCTAAATATTGGGATGTTAAGTTAGCACATGCAGATTTTACTTACAATCAGGTTCCTTCAACTACAATAAGTTCTAAACCATTTAAGATAGTATATGGTGTTAATCTATACATTCCAATTGATATGGTACCATTAAAGAAGGGGGAAGTAAAGAATTATGATGCACAAGAGAGAGTGGATTTCTTTTAGAAACTTCATCAACAAATCAAGCACAACATTTAGAAGGTAAATTAAGTATACAAGGCAAGAGCAAACAAGCATAGTGGTTAACATGTATTTCAATCAAGGGATTTGGTATGGTTGCACTTAAGGAAGGAGAGAATTCCTAATCTAAGTAAAAATAAGCTTATGCCAAAGGTATATGGTCCTTTCAAAATACTTAAAAATTTGGAGAGAGTGTTTATGAGCTAGATTTACCTGATTCATGTGGTGGAGTGTTTGGAACATTCAATGTTTGAGATATCAGTCCTTACTATAGAGATGCAAATTTGAGGGCAAATTCAAGTCAAAAAAGGGAGAATGATGTAGGAGAAAATGGTCAAGACTTATCATTTATTAGTATGAAACCTATTATCCTCTATTTAGAGAGTATCCCCTATAAATTTGAATACAAATGGATGACTAAATTGCTAGTTATGGATGAAACATGTAAAATAAGTCACTAGTGATAGAGGCATGTGCATGGCATGCATGGAGAGAAAAAAGTGTTGCATGGAAGGGCTGAACATGGTATCTGCATGAGGAGACTTTAATCAAAAATTTGGATGTGCAATATGGAGTATTATCATGTTTATAATTGTTAAAAAGATAAGAAAGTTAAATTAGTAAAAAAGTAGCTTAATTCTATCTTTTGAGTGTGTTTAGAGTAGGGAGCAAGCTAATATTTTTTTTGTATCGATTCTTATCAAATTTTTAGTAGGATTATTTTGTAATGTTAAGGAGGTACAATGGTTATAAAAACCATAGGAGTACATGACACAAAAGGAGACAACAAATTGATGAAATTGTAAGCTTTGTTAAATTAAATTCTGTGTGAGTTCTTCTCAATATTAATCATTTCTATGTGAGTGATTATTATTGAAATCCTTAATATATTTGTCTATATGAATTAGAGATTAAGATCTATTATTCAAACCCTCCACAAATATGCACCATTCTAAACCCTAAACACTAGATACCATTGCCATCATCATCGTCGGCGTCTTCAACATTCATCTTAAACCTATTTTTCTTACTTAATTTTATCTATTTCCAAACCTAAGTTACTAATATTATGTAATACCCCAAAAATTTGGTCAGCCTAATCCTACATCATGAATTCCCTAATTTGATTCTAATATCAAGAAATGGTATTTTTAGCTTTAACCTAATTTCTTAATCCCAAAACTTAAACCAAAACCGAAACCTTGACTTGGATAAATTGTAATTCGTAAACTAAAATCAAAATTAGCTAAAATTTTCACTAATTCTAATTACTTATGGCTAATCCAAATCACCTAATCTAATCCTAACCCCTAACCTCTTCTTCCTTTTTCTTTTCTTTTCTTTTCCTTCTTCTCCTCTGACGATTTTTGTTATTGCATGAAGGATTTGGCCTCTACTGCACCATGACACCATCACCTTGCCCCCCACATGCACTATGACACCATTATCCCTGTCATCCCTTATACCTATCTTCTTTATTCTTCTCTTCCTCCGCCATGCTGACCACCATCACCTCCCCTGCCACTCTTCTTCTTGTTTATCTTATCCTTACGTAACCCATACTCATAACCATTGAAATCACCTGCATTTTTCATCACAACACACAACCATCACCTCCACTGTCACCCTAGTGACTTCCACCATGGCCATGCACAACCGGCTCATGCCTTCACACACACACACACACACTACATACTCTCCTTCTTTCTCTTCGATTTGCCTCATTCTACTTTATGTCAAAGAACCATTGCCCAAGCTCCCTCTTTCTTCTCCCTTATTCCTTCTCTTTTCTTATTCTTCTTCCTCCTTCTTTCCTTGTTTTTTGCCTTCGCACCACTCATTCCACCACTGTACACCACCTCAACTACCACCCGCCACCCATTGGTCGGTGGACCGACCATCAAGGTCACCCCAACCTTCCCCCTCACCGTCGTCAGCCATCACCGCCAGCTGCACAGCCATAAAACACTTAAAATCTCTTACTGCACCGTTGTGTAACCTTTACACTGTCTGCTCGTGAGTCATATTTTCTCTTGGCCTGGTGCACACCACCATAGCACAGCCATGTAACCTTTGCACCGCCTGACCGTGCGTTACTTTTTCTCTCGACCAAGAGCTGCAATGCCTACTGCATAGCCATGTAACTTTACATTTTTGGCCGTGCATCCCTATTTGCACCCCTAAACCTTGTCCAAACACCACCAATGTTTAACCATAGCTCCACCATACATTCCTCTACACTTTCATACAACTCAAGCTTGCATTTGACTTTGGTTATTTCCATTTTTACCCTCCTCTACCTTAACTTTTCCCTCAATTTTTAATATTTGATCCTAATCATATTATATCTTATTTTTTGTAGGTGATCTCAGAGGAGGTATAGGATTTACGTGCATATAGCCCGATGTCATTGTTAGTAAGGATACATGTCGTAGCTAGGATTTTATGTGATAAATGTATTTTTTTTATGTTCTTTTGTGTTGAGTATGTTGTATTGAGTAATGTATTTATGGAAATACTATGAAATGATATTCTTGAGAGTAATGAGATTATGTAAGTACATATTTGGGTATAATGTGGATATAGGATATCTATGGAAAATTGAGGATATGTACTTCGGATAATTATTAAAAATTTATATCTACTAGTATTGGGTTTCATAAGGCCTTTGGGAGAATATGATTATCTTGAATACCCTGAGGGTATTATGATTATTTGAGGATAATTATGTGGTCGTACTTATGTTATTCAGTTGTATGTCTTGCGCACGTATATGAGTTCAGTATGATATTATACAATCAACTCTGAATAAGGTACTAATCATTTAAAGTGAAAGATCATGTGAGTAGGGCCAAGGTGTATATATGAGTCTATTCCACCGGATAATAATAATAGTGGCTCGGGTGTGTCCTCTCCGAGAAGTGCATTAGTCTTTTCCACCGAATTAAGAATAGTGGGGCCCCATACTCAACGTGAATGAAATACGATTAAAAGATAAAGTATAAATGAAAAGATACTAATCATTTAAAGTGGAAGACTACGTGAGTCAGGATTGAGGTGTTAAGTCTGTTCCATCAGATAATAATAGTGGCTTGAGTATATTATCCTGGAGAGGTACTTCATACCGTTCCACTGGTTTAATAATAGTGGCTCAGGAGTATTTTACTCTGAGAGGTGTTGGGTCTATTCCACTGAATAATAAAAATGGCTCAGGTGGGTTATCCCTGAGAGGTGTGTTAGACCATTCCACCGATTTAAGAATAGTGAGGTCTCTGAACTCAACGTAAATAAAAGATTGAAATATGGTATTTATAATGAAAGAACTGAAATCAGTAATTATCTGACATTCTTTGATTTACGCATGTATGATTTTCTTATGAGAATTGTTGTATCATGTATAACAGTGCTTGACTATACCTTTACCTTACTTAGTACGTAGCATAGTGATCATCTGTTTCATGGTTGTTGCTCAATCCAACAAGTAGACAACCCACCTAGATCTATACGTCCAGGTTGATGTGGACCAGGTGGATGAACTCGTAGCATTTGATGCCATATATGTAGAGGAGTGATTTCTTTATATCAAGATTTTGGGCGTAGAGTCATGTTATCAGGATGATAGTTTTACCCAGATACCTTTTTGGACTCTTAGTTCCATAGGATCCCTTTTGTTGTATTTTGATATTGTAATTGGAGTTGATCTCCTAACGCTTATTTGATGTTATTAAAAGTTTTCTTGTTTCTTCCTATCATGTTTTAATTTTCTAATCATTTTGTCTTGATTGACATAAAGATGGTGGGGTAAGATAGACTTATGTCAATTACGGTGGTAACACCCAACTATTTGAGTATACACTTCCACTTAAAACAAAATTTTTCAGTATTAAATTTTAGGTAGTTACATATTATTATTATTATTATCAAACTATCATTCTTAACATCTTAACTTCATAATCTAATCATCAAATTACCATTATTCCATTCACTCATCATCATAATATTCCTATCCCTACTAAACCCTAATCGTAAACCCTAACCCTAGCCCACAAACCAAACTATTCCAAACCCTTCATTTGAGCATCATCATCATTAATTATACTTTGTTGAGTCATCATCATCATCTCTTCATCACTTTTAAATCATCATATTCCTTTTACAAGCCTAGCCGAGCCATAATACCACCCAAACCATAAGTACATATTCCTACACACATCATCATTCCAAGAAGCAATAGGGAATAATCTATAGATATCTTTATGAATCAATTCTAAGACGTCTAAAGATCTATTTTTACCTATTCACTTAGCTTTTTTATGTTTTCCATTAATGCACTCAACATAAATGTTTAAAATTTTAAATTCAAGGGGATCTAAAATGTCATCAAATACAAGCCACTTAATTCTTCCTTTTAAGATATGACATAAGGGCTTATGCTATAATAATGCCGAATTATTATTTTTTACTTAATTTCCATTTACCACGTGTAAAGTTTTAAGATATGAAATGATGACATCAAGCATATGTAATTTATCATACTCACACAATAAATAAGTATCAATAATATTTGAATTCAATGAAACACTAATTTTATTATTTTTGAATAAAAAATAATAATCAAATTTGTCCAATAGGAAAATAGAAACCAAATTCCATCTAAAAGAGGATACAACATAATTATATTTTAAATATAAATAATAATTAGTTCTTAATAATAACCTAAAAGTATCAATTGCTTCCATAGATGGTCCCTTGCCATCTCCCGCATAGATGTATCTTTAACCATTATTTAGCTTTTAGTAGCTCAGGCAACCCAACATAGAAATAGTTATGTAAATAGTAGCACCATAATTTAACCATCAAGTGTTTTCAAAAATTGAAGCTAAATTAAGCTTAGAAAAGACCAAAGTAAATATTGTACCTTTCTTCATGTGTCAGGCATGGTATTTCTGGCAGTCCTTCTTAACATGTCAAGTCTTTTTACAAAAGAAGCAACTATATGTTTCCTTCAATTGTTTATTTTGTATTGGACCCTTGGGATCAACTTCATCCTTCCTTTTCTTTCCTTGACCTTTGAAAATACTTGCCAAATGAGCATTCTCAATCTTATCGTACTTCAACCAGTATTCCTCTTACATATAGTATGAAATGAGTTCCTTAATAGTTCATTTCTCCTTTTGGCACTTATAACTAACTTTAAATTGATTGAATTTAGCAAAAAGTAAAAGTGACATTAAATGTATGAGTAAGTCATACAATAATTTGAGATTTGGTGCCTTAAGTTATAAAGCAATGTTAGATATTTCCATGATGTACTCCATTATAATTCCTTTTCCTTTATACTTCATTGAAATTAAGCACCGAAGAAGAGTGCTTGTTTCAATCATATCATTTTTTGAAAAATATTTCTCAACTTTGGTAAGGAAATATTTAGAATCGGTGATCTCATAAAATAAACCACCCCTAAAGGCCTCTAGAATGTCATTGATCATGATACTCATGTGATTTGAATGATCCCACTTCTCAAAGTTCATTTTTCTCATTAGAGGAACTTTCTGCTATCAGATTAGTAGATTTAGTAAGCCTAAGTGCATGGTCTAGATCCATGTAGCTAAGGAAAAGTAAAACATCATTATTCTATTCCTTAAAGTTATTCTCGTTCAACATGGGAATGGAACTCAAGTTGACAAATATAGTAGTAGCAAATATAACTATGTGGAAAACATAACAATAACATAAATATTCATGCTCACAAAATTATACATAATAAACAATCTATAAATTTAAATAATGGCAAACTCACCATAAGAAACCAATACAACATTAATATCAAGTATTTGGACAGTAGTATTGATTGTAAGTGGTATTCTTGTTGTAATGATCAAATAGTGACAATAAGGTATGTCAGATAATGAGTTCATCTTTGGATTGTCTTATCATCTACATGGTAACCAAACAATCTCCACATATTTATCACCGCAGGTAGGGATGTTAATGTTATCTGATATTTGCTTATCCGATCTGATACCCGAAGCGATCCAATCTGAAAAAATAAATAATCGATTCAATTTTTTTTAAATCAAATATCTGATCCAGTCAACAAATATTCAAACAAACCAAATATAAGATCCGACAAATACAAATAATATCTAATTCGAAGAAAAATATATGTACATTTTTTTTATAATTTTTTATTTTATATATAAATAAATTTAGATGAGTATATAATTTTTACTTACTTGATTTATCATTTGGGCCAACATTTAATTTAGTGTAAATTATATTTTTAATATAATTCTTTTCTAGAATATTTTTTTAACCCCCTCACGTGTGCACCACTACAACCCTATCCTCTGCCATTGATTAAAGACTCCCACCTTTTTTTCAAAGAGGGGATGGGGTGGCATCGTGTCACTATAAGCCACTAAGGCCAGGATTTCTCTATCTCTAATTTTTTGACTTAGCCAGTTAGTTGAGACTTAGCAGCCCCACACCCATGGCCCATGGTCCCCACACACTCAGACTCATAATTCACAAACAATTCAAATACATATAGCTCGTAATTTTTTCCTCCTCTCTCTCTTCCTTTCCCAATTTTTCTCTTTTGTAGTTCTTCAAAATCATGCCCTATCTTCCTTCCTATGTGCTCCCAGTCCTAGCAACCTCCTGGTCAATGCCGCTTACTACTTAACTTCGGTGCTTCCTGCATGCTACTGCTCCCCTATCGTCTCTTTATTTTTGATCTACCCACACCATAACAAACCATTACCGCTTACAAGCTCCAGCACACCAATATACCGACAATGCAAATGATAGCATAAGCATGACCGCCTCACCCAGCCATGGCCTACAATAGAAAAAGTGGAGGACAACGAATGTTCCCTAGACGACAATGAAGCTCCACTGCAATTTATCTGCTTGATTACAGTAGGTAGATTTTTCTCAAACCCTAAATCTTAATTTAATTAAATTTCTAGGATTAACTTATGATAAGTTAAATTAATTGCTTAATTGAGTATGTATGACTTAAATCTTAATTTCTATGATTAACTTATGATAAGTTAAATCTTAATTTTTCTCAAACCCTAATCTTAAAGGACAAACTATTAGCCTCCTGCTGTTTTCCATATTTGGAAGAGTAGTATGATTGGCTATGATTAGTAATGTGTTGTTCCATAAATCAATTTTGACCTTTTCAATTAATGCATTCTAATTAGTTTTAGCTACTATATTCTAGAATGTGGAAATGTATTTAAGGAAAGATGTTAATATTCTTCTATTTTTGTTAATTTTCAGCTCTAATCAATTATGGCCAATAGTAGTAATGTGAGGGATGTGCCTGTTGAAGAGGTGGAGAGCTTATCACCATTTGTGGAGTCAATTGGTGATGACTTGATAGCCATTAATGAAGAAGAAAATATAAGTTCTCCTTCTCCAACTTCAAGTGGTGCTGAACATGTAGCATCTCAAAGTAAGAAAAGATCCTGGGTATAGTAACATTTTACAAAGATTAATGCTAATGCTTTATGAGCTACTTGTGATTATTGTGGAAAATATTATGTTACTGATCCCAAAAAAGAAACTATTGTGATAATAAATCATATTAATTCTTGCAAAGAAACTCCAGCTAATAAGAAGAAAAACACGAGACTAGTGGTTATTCTTTGTGCAAATGAAGCAAGAAAAGAGAGTGATGAATCAAATATTCCAAATATTGGTTCAATGAAAATTTTGAGTACTTGGAAGCTTAATCAAGAGGGTAGTAGAAAGGCTTTGGATAGGATGATAATTTTAAATGAGCTTCCCTTTAGGTTTGTTGAGAGAGGAGGATTCAAATATTTTGTGGAGGTTATTCAACCTAATTTTATTATGCCTTGAAGGGTGATGGTGACCAGAGATTATTATAAAATATTTGTGGAAGAGAAGAAAAAACTAAAATAGTATTTTCACAAATCTAGTTGTAGGGTTAGTCTCACTACTGGACTTCATGCCAAAATCTTGGCTATATGGGCTTGAATGGTCATTATATTGATCAAAATTAGAATTTACAAAAAAGAATATTCTTAATTTTTGTCAAGTAATTAGTCATTCTGGTGAGATTCTTGGCAAAATTATTGAAAGATGTATTCTTGATTGGGGAATTGACAAAATTTTGATAATAACAGTTGATAATGCTAGTTCTAATGAGTTGTACTATGAGCTTGTGACTCGTATTTGGTGTGTAGAATAGCTTGGATTGGTGTGTGAAGTGTTTCGGAGAAATTTGAAGTAGAACTATGAGCTGTTCTGGAAAGATGTGAATATTTTACATTGAAGAAATTAGAATTTGGAAATATTCTGAATATGAAAGTTGTATATCTTTCTGTTATCTTTCCAACGCATCAAGAATCAGCTCGATCAGAGGTCAGATGAAGAAGTTGTGGCTGAAATACTGAAGATTGTCAAAGCTGGAAATAAACATGGGGGGCCCGTGCTTTGGAAACACGATCCGTGTTTTTCATCAGGAAATTATGTTCTGTTTTCCGTGACAGGCCGAGAGATAGAACATAAATACGGGGGTACCGTGTTTATTAATACGGTCCGTGTTTTTTGGGTTTTTCGCTCCGCCTCGGTTTTCGCTAATGACAGTTTCGTATAGTATAAATATCATGCGATTAGAACCCTAATCGAAGAGCGAACGCCGTCTTCTTCTCCTATTGAGTTATATTGTAATTGCTTGATGAATTGAGTGATTTATGTGAGAATTTCTTTAATTCTTTGTAATCACAATTACTTCACATCAATAAGATCATCTGTTTCCCCAATCTGTGTTCTTGAGTGTTATTATCTTCTCAATTCTTGTGTGTTCTAATTGATTCTAATTAGATCTTATTTTTCCGAATTAGTATCGATCCACAACATGTACATCAAATACTTGAATAAAAGAATCAACATTTGGGGTGGTGGACTACTTTTCGATAGAAATTGTTTGCATATGAGATGTGTTGTCCATATTTTGAATTTAGTTGTGAAATAGGGTTTAAAAGAAAACATTAATCCTATTATTCGAGTCTGGTCAGCTGTGAAATATGTGTGATCATCTTCTGCTCATTTGGCAAAGTTTAAGATTTGTGTTGAACAAGTCAAATTAAGTTCTCATAAATTTGTTTGTCTTGATATTGAAATAAGGTGGAACTCTACTTACTTAATGCTTAATTCTACTATAGTGTTTAGAAAGGATTTTGACTTGTTGAAGGAGAATGAAAAGTATGTTGATGAGCTTAATAAGACTAAGGGTAGTCCTCAAGATGATGATTGGGAGTCTATTCATTGTTTTTTTTCCTTTCTTGAAAATACTATATGAAGCTACTTTGAGGATTTAGGGTTCTCTTTATGTCATTAGAAATGTTTATTTGCAACAAGTTTCACTTATTGGTACACTGATTGATTCTTGTATTCATGATAGTGGTGATGAAAATGTGAAAGCAATGGCATGTAGGATGAAAGCAAAGTTCTCTAAGTACTTGGTTAACAAAAAGAAGATGAATTTGTTGATATTCGTTACTGCAATTCTTGATTTCGGTAGTAAACTTTTCTTTGTTGATTGGTCTACTAATGAGTATTTTGGTGATGTAATTATGATTTTTTCCAATTTTGATGAATATGGAAAATATCAAAGTGGTTCGAGTGCATCATTACGTAAGGTGGTAAGGAAGTGTTTGAGGTCTTTGTTTGCATTCTATTCTTCTTTTCAGTCATAACAAGTATCTATTAGTAAATCCACGACCTCCTCTACTAGTGATTCTGATGTTTCACTAGCATCTAATTTATATGTGCATTAATTAAGAACACAAATGGCTAAAAGATTTAAGATGGTGAGATAAAACCATAATATTGAGGAGAAATCTTAATTAGATAGGTATTTGAAAGAGAATTTGGTAGAGGTCAATCAAGGAATAAGTAAGAAATTTGAGAGTTCTCTTAGTCCTAAAGATATGTTAGGTTGGTGGAGAAAAAATTAATCAAGGTATCCTATCATGAGTGCAACGTTCAAGGATATCCTAGCTATGACGATTTCTAATGCTATATCATAATCGACTTTTAGCACCAGAGGCCGTATGCTTGACCGTTTTTATAGTTCTTTAACCAGAAGGATGGTGGAGACCTTGATTTGCTCACAAGATTGGCTTCATAGATGAAAATAACCATTATTGTTGGAAGAAAAGTTGGAGGATCTTGAAACAATTGAAGCAAGTAATTTCATAGTCATCTTTTTTTATTTGTAGTTGATTAATTCTTATGAGATACTTATTAATACAGTGAATTATTTCTTTTTATTGTAGAATTGGAGAAGATAAATATAACTTTACCACTTATGCACATTGAAGAATGAGAACTCAAGAAACTTGGCATAAATCCAAGCAGGTATTTGTTGAATTAATTCCTTGGTTAGGATGATCTTAATGTAGAATTAATTCCTTAGTAAGAAAAAAAAAGAGAGAACTGGGCGAATACCAGAAATAAAGGGCCAGGTCGACCCAAATAACAATTGGCCCAAAGAGGCCATAAAGAAAAGACCTTGTTGATTTCCTATTCTGCCACACCACACGCTGTAGCCTGTAGGTAAGCCCATTTTTTCTTTCTTTCTTTCTTTCTTTCTTAATTAAACTCGCTTAATTAACCTTGATTAATTAAACCGTAATCTAATTCCTAATCCTCTTTCAACCTTCGACGCCATCAATACCGCCGACAATAGCACGCTGCTGTTGGAGCGCCGGCTGTACAGTGACCGGCGGAATCTAGCCGATCTCACACACGACGAAGGCCTCGCATCGCACTGAAGTCGAACCCAGCAAATGCCACCGATAATAAAAACTCACGAAGACCGGCGAGGCAAGAGGCCGATCTACCACAACGTCAACAGCGCTGCACTACTGCCTTCCACCGTGGCCTTGGGCGTCCGTCCAGTGAATTTCAGCTAGCGTCGTCGACGGACGAAGGCCAGCAGGACGACTGGATGAGGAAAGGACGACTTCAATGTCAGCTAGTTTTGAAATTGTAGCACTCGTCGGGGTTTTGAGTTCAATTCAAGCGAAGGACCATACGGTAGAGTGAGAAGGTTCGATTCAAATAAAGCCGAACTAGATCTGATTTTCTTTTATTTTGATAAATTAAACATAGATGCTCTAATATCAACTTAATAATAGATCCAACATGATCACGGACAAATTCTATTATTAGATTTAAAAGAATATACAGACAGGTGGTATTGTGGTATTTGCAAACACGCCAGTGATTCTATTTTTCGATGGAAATTGTATAGGACTACGTGTGTGTGGCCTAGTAACTTGATATATTATATATAGAATTATTTTAATTATATCCATTACTAATTTAAAATATTCAAAGTCCCTAAATAAATTAATTTATTATCTAATTAAATATATTAAATCTAAATATTTATATTTTAATATAATTATTTTTTTATGGACTTTACTTATACAATAATTCGCAATGTATGTCATTCACGTATAAATATAACGTTAGATAATAATTCAGCGGTTACTTGAAGAGACGGAGGGCTAAATCATATTGAATGCACTTCAGATGGAGATGGAAAAATCGAAGGGCTTGTATGGAAGTGGAATCAGACTATTCATTATTGATCTCTCTAAGCTACAACAGTAGGTTCAACTCTTATCATGATAGAGCTACACCATAGCCGACATCCAAAATTATGGAAGTTGTCTCTTGGAAGCGTGTAAGTAGGGACGAGAATAAGGCAGTTGATATTACGTTAAAGTGTCAATTAGCAATGTTTCTAATCTATTGTATGGGTTAATGAGTTCCCTTTTGAAATTCTAGGTGCATGTAGCCTTAAATGATGTCGAGTAATGAAATCTTCGATGATCGCTTTGTTTTATATGAAAATGATACATGTTGAGTCGAAAATGATAACACCCCGACCCATTACGAGTAAAATGAAGATTTATTTACTGATAAGTTTTTGACAATGATTCTTAATTGTAGCTGATAATAACATTATTAGCATCGATTCTTTCATTGCTATATAGTTTTCTTATTGACAACCATTAAAGACTTGTTTAGAACTACTTAAAAAAAGTTATTATTCAAGATGATTAGTTATCTTGAAAAAAATTTAGCCTAATTTTTTTAAATAAGTAATTATCTAGAATAACTAGTTTTGATAAGTATTTCCAAATAAGCTTTTACAATTATTAAATAGAAATATTTTAGTAACAAAAATAAATATATTTTTTGTCAACAAGACTTATCGTTGCCTACCCTTTTGGGTTTTAACTTAGAGTTTTGTTACTTTAAAAATAAACTTTTACTTGACAAAAACATTTTTCCAAATTATCCTCTCTCGCACCGGCACATTTTATTATTCCCCCAGCCCTAGCACCGGCATGTCGTGTCATTCCTAGGCCCCCACCTGCACAGTATATCATTTCCATCCCCCCAATGACACAATATGTCGTTCACCATCCTAACACCGATGGTACTTCCTCAACCTCCTCTCTTATCCAATTATAGTTAATGGTTTTAAGTAACACTACTACGAAAACAAGAAATAATAACGGGACATTAATAACTGTAGTTCAAAAACCGTCGTCAAATGCATGAAAATTAATGCGCGGGATAATTTTAATAACGGTTATGGTTAACAACCATTATTAAAGGGACAATGTTAAAATTTGTACGAACTTTTTAATAACGGTTCATGTAAAACCATTATTAAAAGTTGTTTTAATAATGGTTCGTACAAGAACCGTTGTCAAAAGTTTCAATGTTTTAATAACAGTTCTTAAAAGAACCGTTATTAAAACCCCAAATCCGCATTTTATTTCGTTCAGTTCTGTTTCGTGCCAAAAATTTCAGACTCTCTGTAGCTTCCCTCTCTTACTCTCCTTCTCTTGCAAACCCTTGCACCACCACACCCACCACCACTCCGGCTCCTCTGAAGTAAGGGAAACCCTCGTACCACCAACTCTCCACCACCCATCTGCCATTGTTAGCTTTGCATGTGCGTGTTGTCATTCTTGCGAACCTAGCCAGCACTTGTACCTTCATCCTCCGCCATGTTAGGAGGTCGTTGCTGCTCTCAACTTACTCGCCGCTGGTTTCTTGCACGCCGCCGCTCCCTTTACGTATGTGTGTGTTCTTCCCTCGTAGCTTTGTCTCTACTGATATATATATACACACATGCATGTTGCTACAGGGTTAAGTTTGTTTGTTATTGCAAAATTACGGTTTGTTGTTCGAAAATGTGTTGTTGAATGTGTTGGTGAAAAATGTTGTTGTCTGTTTTTGAATTTGTTGCGTTACTGTTATATATTAACAAATGCAGATTTTGGCCGAAACCTTTACACACACACACACACACACACACACACACACACACACACATATATATATATATATATAACATGCATGAGAGTGTAGAATTATATATATATGAAGTTAGAGAAATAAAAGACTTCAAATTATTAATAATTTCACTCATCATAAAAATTATATATATATATATATATATATATATATGTATAAACACACACACACACACACAAAAACACATTTTCATTAATAAGTGTAGGACACTAGCTATAAGATATAGGAAATGACATATAATGAAATAAAAATATATTTTACATGCACATCAATAAATGAAATTTCAATTAGAGATGCATATGTTAATGGTTGTTATTTGATAAGGATTAAATAGATATAGAAAATAAGGAATATATAAAAGTAAATAATTAAATAGAGAGAAATAATTGTGTATAATGATGATGATGATGATGATGATGACGATGATGATGATGATGATGATGATGATGATGATAATAATAATAATAATAATAATAATAATAATAATAATATAGGATTTATATATTAGGGTTTAAACACAGTTAGCTAGGTTTAGGATTAGGGTTTTATGAGGTTTAGGGTTAGGTTTTATTATAATGAAGATGTGTTAGGGTTAGGGTTAGGGTTGATCGATTATTATACTAAATATAAAAGTGAAAAATTAAATAGACAGGTATAATTGTGTATAATAATAATAATAATAATAATAATAATAATAATAATAATAATAATAATAATAATAATAATAATAATAATAATAATAATAATAATAATGGATTTATTAGGGTTTAATTATAGCTAGCTAGGTTTAGGATCATTATCTTATGAGGTTTAGGGTTAGCTTTTATTATAATTTATTAGGGTTAATTATGGTTAGGGTTAGGGTTAGGGTTTATCGTTTATTATACTAAATATAAAAGTGAAAAATTAAATAGAGAGGAATAATTGTGTGTAATAATAATAATAATAATATAGGATTTATTATGGTTTAATTATAGTTAGCTAGGTTTAGGATCATTATCTTATGAGGTTTAGGGTTAGTTTTTATTATAATTTATTAGGGTTAATTAGGGTTAGGGTTAGGGTTAGGGTTTTGCATTTATTATACTAAATATAAAAGTGAAAAATTAAATAGACAGGAATAAATGTGTATAATAATAATAATAATAATAATAATAATAATAATAATAATAATATAGGATTTATTAAGGTTTATCTATAGTTAGCTAGGTTTAGGATCATTATCTTATGAGGTTTAGGGTTAGTTTTTATTATAATTTATTAGGGTTAATTAGGCTTAGGGTTAGGGTTAGGGTTTTGCGTTTATTATACTAAATATAAAAGTGAAAAATTAAATAGACAGGAATAAATATGTATAATAATAATAATAATAATAATAATATAGGATTTATTAGGGTTTAATTATAGTTAGCTAGGTTTAGGATCATTATCTTATGAGGTTTAGGATTAGTTTTATTATAATTTATTAGGTTTAGGGTTAAGGTTAGGGTCTTGCATTTATTATACTAAATATAAAAGTGAAAATTTAAATAGATAGGAATACTTATGTATAATAATAATAATAATAATAATAATAATAATAATAATAATAATAATAATAATAATAATAATAATAATAATAATGGATTTATTAGGGTTTAATTATAGTTAGCTAGGTTTAGGATCATTATCTTATTAGGTTTAGGGTTAGTTTTATTATAATTTATTAGGGTTAGGGTTAGGGTTTTGCATTTATTATACTAAATATAAAAGTGAAAATTTAAATAGATAGTAATAATTATGTATAATAATAATAATAATAATAATAATAATAATAATAATAATAATAATATAGGATTTATTAGGGTTTAATTACTATATATATATATATTATATTATTAATATCTACTTGATTTTACTATGCCTAGCTTGAACGATTTGATGATAGTTTGATGTTTAGCTGGTTTGTTAAATATATGACTAAAGATTATATCCTTATGTTAAATAGTTTGATGTTGTTAGCTTTACATAGTTGGTTAAGATCTGGTAGAATATATTTATAATTTATCTAGCTAGTTGAAGATCTGTTTACATATTCTGTAATTTAGATCCTTTCGAGAATAACCTTGATGATAAGATTTAGTGGTTCTCATTTGTAAGTAGTGAGATGACATACCCTCCACCGTATTTTCATATGTTGCCACATACAGATGTACGGACTCATGTAATATGGTTATATGACGAGCTATGTCATTTGTACGTGAGTGACTCATCCTATCCCCCTTCCATTTCAGATCGTATCACCTTCTATTGACCCTACCTTAGATAGAGCCATGGGCGTCGGCTACGTCTACTTTTTTGCAGTGGTTTGTCTACCACACTGATGCACCACACCCGAGATTTATTGAGGGTAAGGTGTTTGTTAGAGAGTATGATAGGATATCGAGAGAAATAATGGTCATCAATGATGAGTGGAGGTTTCGTCATAACTTACCTCATAGTATCCACGTCGGTTACCCTAGAGTATCCGCGCATAGACTCTCTTGCGATGATGTCAAGGATCAAATGATATATCGTAATGAATGAACTTTCAGAGTTATAGTTTTTAGTCGGGCTCGACGAGGCTACCGGGAGATTTAGCTTTAGGGATATGAGTTTTTATTTTTTAGGTATTTGGGTTGTAGCAACATTTTGATGTATATAGTGCTGCTATTGCTTAAATCCTGTAGTATGTATATCTTTTATAATTTGAACTATTGTACAGTGTTTTGCTACGTATGTATGTATTTATGTGTGTGTGTGTGTGTGTGTGTGTGTGTGTGTGTGTGTGTGTGTATGAACTCTTTCTAAGTATGAGCAGTTTTATTGATCAGCATTAATATCTTTTTGGAAACGTGTTAGCATGATTTGTATATATATATATACATAGAATAGTATGATGCATTTAAGATTAATTCTTTCTAAGCATGAGCGATTTGCGAATTATTAAACTTATAATTCAATTGATTTTTAATAATTACTTTTGCGTGGGATATATCTAGATTCAAAAACTATGGATCGGAAATGGTTGTCTACAAATCGTCTGTCTAGAGAATATAAAGAAGGAGTGGAGTTTTTCATCAAGTTTGCAGTTGAACATGCTCGGGACTCTAGTAGAATAGTCTATCCTTGTTTGAAGTGTGTTTATATTCAGTGTGTCAACACTAATAATTTGAGAGATTATTTTTTTTTGTGTATGGAATTGATACAAGTTACACTTGTTGGATATGGCATGGGGAAACAGAGTCTAAATATGATAATGACGATGTTAGGAGGGATAGTAGTGGATCATCATTTGATAACTATGAGGGACATTTGTTAGAGGAGATGACTCAAAATGTTGAGGAAAGTGTTCAGGATTGCCCAAAAATGTTTGAGAAGTTATTGAATGACTCGAAGAAACCTTTGTACGGTGATTGTAAGACGTTTACGTGATTATCCGCTACTTTAAGGTTGTATAACTTAAAAGCATATAACGGATGGAGTGATAAGAGTTTCACAGAATTATTGTTACTTGTGAAGGATATGCTTCCTAATGACAACATTCTACCCGATCGTACCTATGAAGTGAGGAAGATTCTATCATCTATGGGCATGAGTTATGAGAAGATACATGCATGCCCTAATGATTGTATTTTATATCGCAATGACAATGCATCTTTGGATAGTTGTCCTAATCCTAAATGCAAAGCACCACGATACAAGAAGAACAAGGTTCCTGCTAAGGTGTTATGCTATTTTCCTATAATACCAAGATTAAGGTGGATGTTTAATGATGTTGAAGATGCTAAGAACCTAAGATGTCATGCTAATGAGAAGATAGATGATGGGCTTCTTAGACATCCATCTGACTCTCCATAATGGATGATGATTGATGGCTTGTTTCCTGAATTTAGTAAAGAAGCAAGAAATTTGTGCCTTGCGCTTTTTGCAGATGGAATGAATCCACACAATCAAGGCACCAACAGTTTATGGCCGGTGATTTTGGTTATATAAAATCTACCTCTGTGGCTCTATATGAAACGCAAGTATATGATGTTGTCTTTACTCATTTCGGGGCCAAACCAACCTAGGAATGATATTAATTTTTATTTGGCACCTTTGATTGATGATTTGAAGTTCTTATGGGACATGGGCGTTGAAGTATTTGATGCATATAGTGAATAAAATTTCACTTTGAGAGCAATGTTATTATGTACTATAAATGATTTTCCTACATATGGCAACTTGTCAGGTTATAGAGTGAAAGGCCATTATGCAAGTCTGATATGTGAGGAGAATACTTCATTTGATTAGATAACACATGGATGAAAGACTGTGTTCATTGGGCATCGTAGGTTTTTACCAAAGAATCATTATTATCGTAGGTAAAGAAAAGCGTTCAATGGATTCCGAGAAGAAGGGCAGGCACCAATCCAGTTGACGGGTCGACAAGTGTGGTTGAAGATGAAACATTTGAGTGTCAAGTTTGGGAAGAAGAATAAAGATAAGCCTCTATTAGTTGGGTAGAAGAAGATATCAATATTCTTCCACCTTATTTATTGGGAATCTTTGTACGTGAGACATGCCCTTGATGTGATGCATATTGAGAAAAATATATGTGACAGTCTTGTTGGTACATTACTTAATGTTCCACGTAAGACTAAAGATGGCATTAATCCTCAAATGGATATGGAAGAAATGAGTATTAGACGGGAACTGGCACCGCGAGACAATGGAAGAAAAACACATTTACCACCGGAGTGTCATACTCTTTTCAGAAAAGAGAAAATTTCATTTTGTAAATTCTTTCACAGCGTTAAGGTTCCGGAAGGGTATTCTTCAAATGTCAGAAGGCTCGTATCGATGAAAGAGTTGAAATTAATTAACATGAAGTCTCATGATTGTTATATTTTGATGCAGCACTTGTTGTCGATAGCCATACGTGGAATTTTGCCAAAGCGTGTTCGAATTACTATCACGAGGTTTTGTTGGTTTTTTAAAGTTGTCTACTCTAAAGTCATATATCTTGCTAGTTGAGACGTTTTACAAAGAGGGATTGTGCTTACTTTGTGAAATGCCCTAAGAATATTTATTTTAGGAAATATAATTAAATAAGGATTTATTAGAAAATTAATTTAATTATTTATTTTATTTGGAATGGGAAGGATTTATTTAGGGTAAATTAATAAGGAATTTATAAATATTTTTATAAGGAAAAAATTGGTATTTTTGCTAATTAAAAAGGAATTTAGGAAAAGTCTTTTAAAAACCCTAAATTAGCCTAAAAAGGAAATTTAATATTATTTTATTTAAATATTTTTATTTCAAATACCTAAAATATTCTAATTAATTTGTTTAACCCCAAACCACTTAAAATTTTCTTTTTCTTTTTCTTTCCTCCTTTTTCTTTCTTTTCTTTCTTTTTCTTTCTTTTCTTCTTTTTTTTTTCTTCTCTTGCAGATTGGGCCTGCGACGCGGCCCAATCCTTCTTCTTTTCCTTCCTTCTCCCTAGGACGCCACATCTTATTTAAGAACTTATAAGTGTTGCCAGCCGGCCGGTTCTTCCCCTTTTTCTTTTCTTTTTCCCCGGCCACCGGTTCACCGCTTCCTTCTTCCTCCTTCAGAATTCGCCGTCGACCTACACCTTCAAGCCCCGAAAATGGTGCCGTCGGCCACTCTTGACTTGGCCAGCCGTTTCTCCTCTCTTTATCTTCCCTTTGACTCGCAGATCAACTTGGTATAATCGGTTTCCCTCATATCTCGCTTGATTTCTCCCTATTCCTTTACGAAGGTTCGACCTGACCAAAAATTTTTCCGGCCAATTAACGTCGCCAGCCACCCCAAACCCTACATAAAATACCCTCCTACCGACCCCCAAAACCCTACCATTCCCTCTAAACTCTATAAATACCCTTGGTTTGTGTGATTTCGAGATTTCTTTTCCCTGAAACCCTAAGAGCTAACCTGTGCGCCACCGTGACTTCAGACGAGCCGTTAGCTAACTTCGCCGCCACCTCTACCCACAAAAATCTTCCCTATGCTGCCCTCTAGCTAACTGAGACGCCCATCTCCCTCAATTCTTCTCGCACGAGCCACCACAGCCGTGCGAAGTTCCCTGCCCATCAAACTAAAATTTTTACCTCCGCAACCTTCGAGCCACCGTCCACCACCACATCTACCACTTCTACTGCCTTCTACACCACCCAAAAGCTTCTACTAATTCGCCTCCACCTAGCCATAACCTTCTTTTCTGTTTTCTCCTTCTCCTCCCCTCTTTTTCTTCAACCTTTACTTTCGGCCGCCACCTCTACCGTCGTGCGCCGCCGCCCCTTTCCGCGCCACCACCCTTACTTTACTCCTCTCAGCGTAGGCTACCACCAGCACCTTATCCTCCACCCTTATTCTCCACCCTTTCTTCTCAAACCTCAACTTTTCCTCTTTTTACCCTCTTTTTCGGCCGCCGCCGTGCACCACCGTAAGTGCCACCCATCTCCGCCGACTCAAGGTGAAACCCTAGACCCTCTCAGCCCTTCTCCCCTATTTATTTAAATTTATTATGTTTTTATTTCAATATTTAACATTTATTCGATTATTATTATTATTATTATTATTATTATTATTATTATTATTATTGGATGTAATATTAATGCAAAATTTTATTGGCAGGGTCGAGATTATACTTGAGTTAATTAGGTGGTTAGTTTCGAATTATAAGTATTTATTTGTATTATTATAAGTTTATTATCATTAATAATAATAATATTATTATTATTATTAGTATAATTATTTTATTATTATTGTTAATTATTTAACGAGGGTCGAGGCCTTAGTTTTTAATTAGGATTCGCACACTTGTATTTTATTACTATTATTACTATTTTTACTATTATTATTATTATTATTATCTTTATTATTTTTAATATTATTATAAGTATTATATGTTATTAATATTATTATTACTATTATTGAATAGTACTTTCATTATTTGGAGGTAGGGTTGAAAACCCTACCTTGTAATTTTAAGCTTATATTATTATTATTATTATTATTATTATTATTATTATTATTATTATCATTAGTATCATTATTTTGGTGAAGGGTAGAAACATTTATATCACCTTTCGTTTTAAATTACATTAATATTATTATTAGAATTTTTAGTAGTATTTTGTATAGTTAATTTTAGTATAGTATTATTTTAATTAAAAACCAAGTCTTAGGATAAGTTAGTAAATAATAGTATTTTTAGGAGGGAACCTAATTCTAGTATTTTTCCCATAATATGTGAGCCCAATCAAAGCCCTCAAGAGGTATAAAAGCGTGCTTCAAGACCAGTGACATTTTAGGTAAGGGAGTACTAAGGCTGTTTGTGTAATTATGTGCTTTATATGCCATGCATGCCATGTGATGTGAATTTTAATGTATTTTATGTGTATTTGTATATCTATCATATGTGCAGCATGATATGGAGTTAAGGTAAGATCGTACATTTATTTGTGGCATGTGTATTATATGTTGGAGTTGTGATATTATTGTATGGTGTGGCCCATAAGACATGCATGATAGGGTTTGTATAAATATGATGGGAGTGTCATAATGTTGTCATGGAGTTAATGTTCGCATGGAGTTAATGTTTGCATGCATGGTGGTATTAGGGTTTGCATGGTGGTATTATGGTTGCATGGTGGTATTATGGTTTACATGGTGGTATTAGGGTTTACATGGTGGTATTAGGGTTGCATGTTGGTATTAGGGTTTGCATAGTGGAGCTAGGGTTTTTCATGGGAGTTAGGGTTTGCATGGGAGTAGGGTTTACGTGGAGCTAAGGTTGCATGGGAGTTAGGGTTTACGTGGTTTGGTGTGGTCAACTAGGGTTTGGAGGATAAGAATAGTAGGAGTTAGTCATGCATGTCTGGACAAAGTTTTGAATAAGATACTTAAGACACTAATTATGTAAAGTGGAAGAGTATTGAGTCAGGTCCCACCGATCCACCGATTAGATAATAGTGGACAGGAGCATTGTGCCCTGCTTGTCTCCGATCCACCGGCTATAATAGTGGGGGCTTCCATACTCGAATGGTTTGAATAAAAGTATGGTATGAATTGATTTCTGATAATAGATTAATTGAATAATTAAGCTGGACCTTTGGGCCTTTGTGTGTGGGCTTGATCATTTATAAGTTGTATAATTTTCTTCATGACCTTATGTACTATTTGTGTGGGTTCGAAAGTGTAAGTTGATTATTGTCTTGCATAATTTTATATGCTTATGTGTTGGAATTAGTGCCCGGTCACCTTACTCAATACGTAGCGTACTGATCACCCTTTTCATGGGTACTGCTCATTCCCACGAGTAGAAGGCCCGTCTGATGTGTTGTAGGTAGAAGATGCTTATTTTGATGTTATTGATGTCTATAGGACATCAGGTGGGGCCGAGTGATGATTGGGTTGGATTCAATGTCTTAGGAGTGGCGTTGCCGGTCTTTCCTTTGAGATTATTACTCGTGTTATCTTTTAATTATGTTTGAGCCTGTAGAAACAATTTTATTATTGTTGTTATTTTTATTCCCTGGAAAACAATAGCTAGTATTTCTAATTATGTAAAGACTTAGGCGTACTCTGATTTCCGTAATCATGAAGTTGGATTATTTAATAATGTTATGTGTAGTTTTTCTTAGCCTTAGCACTTGGTATTAGAACGATAGGAGTGAACCGGTGTAGTACTATGTGTGGTGGTATCATCCCCAGAATTTATGGTTTTAATTTATAAGTCTTGTTTTTTTTTTTTTAAATGTGTGTAAATTTTGGGGGTGTTACACTTTGTGCCAGCTTGAAATGTATTTTCCACCCTCATTCTTTGACATTATGGTACATCTAACTATTCATTTAGTTTATGAGATAAAGATGTTAGGACCTGTTCATGGGCATTGGATGTACCCCCGTGAACGGTTTATGAAGTTGGTAAAAGGTTATGTGAAGAATCGATATCGGCCAGAAGGATGTATTGTTGAGAGTTACCTTGTGGAAGAGGCAATTGAGTTTTTCACAAAGTACTTGTCAAATGCTGAAGCTCTTAGTATTCCTAACTCTCGACATGCAAATAAATTTGAAATGCAGGGTATTAGGGGCAAACAGTTTGGGCATGTAGACCCTGACATGTTCCATAAAGCACATCTATATGTATTACACAATAGTGATGATGTTTAGCTGCACATTGAAAAGCATATGATTTCTATACGGATTGAAAATCCATCAAAGACTGAGAAATGGATTATCGATAAACATAATCTTTCCTTTATCGATTGGATAAGAGATCTCATCATTCCACTCATCAGACATTCCCTAACTTTAATTTCCGAAACCCAGCATTGGTTGTCTCAAAAACTTTATTATGAAGTTTTTCAATGAACCAGTTATGTGATCAACGGTTACACTTTCTATACAAAAGAAAAAGATGAGAAGAGTACAATGCAGAACAGTGGGGTGACTTTAGTGGCTGAGGCAATGCATGTTGCTAGTGCGAAAGACAAGAATCGAACTTATGCAGATATGAATTATTATGGTGTGATTGAACATATATGGAAGTTAGATTACACTGTATTTAAAATCCCTATATTCAATTGCAGATGGGTTGATAATGGATATGGGGTTAGATATGAAGATGGATTCACATTAGTAGATCTTAATAGGGTAGGGCATAAACAAGACTCATTCATCTTAGCATCACAAGTGACACAAGTATTCTATGTCACTAACCCTGCTGATAACAGATGGTCTGTGGTAATATCTACAAAAAAATAAAAATAAATGCCAATTGGAATAAAGAGTGTGTCTCAACTGTGCAAGCAACTCAATTATTGAACGATGATAATAATAAAATTAATGAGGAGGAAATATATGTCAAAGATGATCATCGTGAAGTAATATATGTATCATATCCTTAAACTAATTCGAAAACAAGGGGAAAAAAGAAGGAAAAGAAGACAATGAGGGTAATAATATTGTAACATATGATATGTGTGCTGGTTTTTTTAAATGCATATTTCGACCTTTATGATAGGATATTTATTGTATCGATAATATAATGGTACATTATGCTCAACACATAACATTCTAACATAATTTATTTATTGATTTTTTGTAGAGATATGGCTAACAAACATATTGATAGGGAAAGGAGTGATGAAGAAGAGAAAAGAGGACCTACGATTATGAGAATCATCACAAATATGAGGAATAAAGGAGAATTGGTCTATTTGGGATGGAATACTTACAATCTTCCCATTAGCCCTTATGCAGACATGCTCTTGACTTACATTTCACTTGTGACCCATAATCGTGTTCCTATCGTTTATAATAATTGAAAGCAGGTTTCAAAGGGTCATAAGGAGCATATTTGGCAGGAAATCACGGTAAATATACTATTTTATGTAATCAGTTTTGTATGTCAAATGTTATTAATGTTAATACATTAACATTGGTATACATTTATATGTCTTATTTTGTAGAGAATGTTTAATATGCCAGAGAGTAGGAAGAAATAGCTTCTTAGACATTGTGGGGAGTGTCTAAGAACATTTAGGTCATATTTAGCTCGTAGGAAAATGTACAGAAAGAGGGATGGTTCTCTACGGTAGAATCCGCCCAAACGATATGGTTTCATCAATCAAGAAAGTTGGAACCAATTTATTGCATATCGTCTTATGGGTGATTTTAAGGTATTTGTTAGATAACAATTAAACTTTTTGTATCGATCCTAGTATTGTGCATAATATTGAAATAACTATGTCATTATGTTTTGCCTTGTCACATAGGAAAAAAGTGCCAAAAATAAAGAGATTACGAAGTAGAATAAATACCGGCATAATATGGCTCGCAAAGGGTATGCAGGCCTTGAAGAGGAGTTGGTATGAATTTTGTGATTTATCTATTTACATGTATTGCCAAATTTTATAATATTGGTACATTATAAGACTATTTTTTGATTTATAGCTCCTAGCCCAAGACTTAGACCCATGTACCTCGTCCATTAATATTGGTACATTATGGAAGAAGGCTAGAGCAACAAGAGATGGATATATTAATGAAGATGTAGATGTTGTAGCCGGAAAAATTGTAAGTTTGTAGATATCTAAAACACTACTTTGTTTTCTTTTAGAAAACTATTATATTATACTTATTCCTATAAGCTAAATTTACATATATTATATACATTACAGGACGAACTTCAAGCGTCAGATGCTTAGGAGGAGGTCGACCAATATAACATTGTGTCACAGGCTACAGGAATTTTGGAACACCCTGGAAGACATAGGGGTCTTGGATTAGGTGTTATGAGAACGAGCATATGTGGTTGTGTGGCGTTTGGGCCTTCGGCCTTTGGCCGTTGGTCCAAACGTCGACTTCTTTTTTTTTTAAAATAATAATACCTGTAAAATAAAATTCAATAAATATTAATAAATAATATTTTATTCTAAATTTACTTAATTTATATCATTTTAGCTCAAATAATAAAATTTATACAATTTTTACCACTTAAGCATAAAACAATAATTATTCCCCTATATTAGTTAAATAAACTACCAAAAACTAAGATTATAAGGGTATAAAATGTGTCAAAATATGAACTCATCACACCCCCACACTTAGCTTCTTGCTTGTCCTCAAGCAAGTTATTATTCTAAACAAATAAAATTAAATTAACTAGCCACTTTCGTAGGTCTCACGATTACACTCAGCATGTGTAACAAGCCCTTTAAACCCCTAGGTCACCCATTGAGGACGAGTAAGGTCTCGTGAGGGTTTCGCAGATGATATACCCACAAAATCACACACAAAATAAAATAAAAGAAAAGAAAATAAAATAAACATACCTAACACCTAACACCCTTAACTATTTTTTCTCAGAATCTTTTACTTTCAAACGTCAAGATTAGAAATCAATCAAGATTTAGCATTGGGAGATTTAAAGGATCAATTTCAACATATGGTTCACACATAAACATAACAGGTATGAACAGATCAATATTATGGATGAAAATCTACCACGCCTTAGTCACATCAAGGTTCATCCTCATTATGGATACCCTCTATTTTTTTTCTCTTAGATTCATGGCTACAAATGTATAGAAACACTCATGTATGTGAGATAAGATGATAAAGATAACAAATGACTCACATATATAAACAAAGAAGGCTCATGTTCTTGTGGATAAAACCTCATGAAAGATATCAAATACTTGCCAAATAGACCGAACCATATGCTTAACTCTTGTGACTAATCTCCAACAGATCAAAGGCTACTCATCTTAAGAATCAAATAGGACTTACTTATTGGTTATAGCGGGGTTTAAGGTAAAGAAGGGTATGAAGTATTTTAGGAGTGTGGTGCTAAAAAAAAGATCAAGAGCTAGTGGAATCTAATAATTAGATGAAAATATAAGCATAACTCCACATCAATGATAAATGATACACCTCTCCAACTTCACAATAAAATGTAACATGAATAGAACTTTCTCAATATCATCTCCATAACTCCCTCTCTTCCTTATATCCTAACATTTTTTTTCTTTTTCTTTTTTTTTTCAATTTTTTTTTCATTTTTTTTCTTCATTTTGTTTTTCTTCATTTTTTTTTTCTTCTTTTCATTCAATTTTTTTTCCTCCACCAAATATAACCAATCCCCTTTCTTAGCATAAATACATATATTTCTTTCACATACACACATACACAACCACTCTTCATATCCATAACGATTTTATTTCCTTCCATTAGCTTTAAGCGAAGGTAAGGACATTAAGGCCCAACAATTATTCAATGTGGGTAATGAAGAAAAGTATATGTTCCTTGTATAGGCTCAAAGAATTTCTATGGGATGTATATCATGGATACACAAGTCAGGTTAAGCTATTTGGTCATGTGATAGAAAATTCCTAAGCTACCTTTATCATTTTCTCAATCAGAGCATGTTTTGACTATAAGCTTCGACTAGCACAAGAGTAAGTTCTAGTAATCTCTATAGTCCATTACAAGATCTATGGCAAATAATTTGATCAAAGCAATTAAACATATATGAGGTTTATAAAAAATTTTGAAGCCAAGAAATAGTAGATGATTTTGTGTAAATTTGCTCAGAAAAAAAAAGGTACATATGGTTCAAAAGCTCACTGAGGAATGTGACGAATCTCAACATGCCATGTCGGTGGTTAGAAAATCATACATGTTCTTTCTCCATTCACATTTAGACACGTAGATATGTGTTCCCTATATCAAAATTAATACAAAAAGTCTCCACTTACTTTATCTCAATGTCATGGTCCTCTGTTCGTTAGATTTCAAAGATATATTGCTCATTAACTAGTTAAGGCTCCTATGACTCTAAAAATACTAAACCCTCTAAAAAAATCTAAACATTTTTTTTTTTCAATTTTTTTTTTAATTTTTTTTAACACGTACATAAAACACACGCACCCCCACACTTAAATCACACATTGTCCTCAATGTGTAAACAACTAAGAAAACATGTAATCTAAAGTATAGAGAAAACAAACTAAATAAATAAATAACTAAAGGATAGAAAACTCCCTTATGGTATTGGGTTGCCTCCCAAGTAGCGCTTGTTTTTATGTCTTCAGCCTGACATAACCTCGGTTTTTCTCGTTCAAGGTGGATACGTCCACTTGAGAGCTGCTTCACCAAATCCTTCCTTGTGATGATCATCTTTATCCTGCAAGGAAGAAAAAGACAAGATGTTGGATTTAATGAAAGATTTGATCCAGCAAGAAAGTAACTTACCTAGCATGGAGTTTAAGCTCGTGTGTAAAGAGAGAATGTTTTGCCCAATGTCCATGTACGGTAATCTCTCTATCGAAGGAACATATTTTCCCATATTAAAATCTTTAAACACATCCTTCCAACATAACCTCTCCTTTGGAGCATCACGCTTCTTATTAAATGTATCCAAGGTGATTTGATTACTCTCTTCACTCTTGGATCCATACAACCTGCTAAAAGAGGGAAAACAAGGAGTGTGGTTAGCATAAATAAAATCAATGTGGTTCGAAGGCTTACCTTGTGTCTCATGGTCATCTCCAAGTAAAAGTGGGGAATAAATGTTCAAAGATGGTATATGGTAGGTGACAGTGATAGTCTTGTCATCCATATACTTCTCTTTGTTCACTTGATCCTCGTTTTGATGAGATTCTTCTTCTACTTTTATAAGCTCTTCTTCCACCTGATCTTGCTTTTCAATGTTCTCCATGGGAACCTCCTCAACTAGCTCATCCTTACATTCGAATATGGAATCATCACCCTCATAACTCAGACTTGAATTTGGAATTGAAGTACTAGAGAGCTCTTCTTGTGCTTGTGATTGATTTATCAGGTTGACCATATAACCCATTTTCTCCTCTAGCACTGACACCCTTTCATTTTGCATAATCTGACTTTGCACTAGTTGATTTTGGATGTCTACCAACTGGTTTTGACCATTTGTCAATGCTTCAAGAAGCTTATCCATTTTTTCTAAACTTGAGGGTTCTGAAACTGGAGAAGATTCTTGTTGAGGATATTGATAATATTTTGAAACTTCATATTCACGCATGTACGGGTTTTGATATGGCGCTTGATACTGATCATTCATCTCCCATCCAAAGTTGGGTTGATGCCTCATTCCCGAATAGTATGTGCTTGTATAGGGATTGTGTCCTTGAAAACCATTGAAAGACTGAGCATTAGGTTGTGTCCATCCTCCTCCTATCATAGCTTGTTCATGGTAGGCATATGGATTTCCTTGTGTATGACATACTCCACTTGTATTAATAACTCTAGCTTCAGCTACCTGCAAAACAAGAGTAGTGAGTTTATTAAGTTTATCTTTAAGACTACCCATACTTACCTCATTTACTCTTGCATTAGGATTCATGCAAAGTTGTCCATAACCAAAGGATCCTCTCATAGCCACCTGAAAATACTAACACTTCAAAGGAAAAGGTTAAGAACAAAACAAAACACACCAAAAATCCTAAGAAAATCTAAAACAAAACTAAAACAAAAAATACAAAAACACTAAAAATGAAAACACACTAAAAATACTAGAAAAATAAAGGTGAAGTTACCAATCCCCGGCAATGGCGCCAAAAATTGGTGTGACCGTAGCCGGCACGCAATTTAAACCCTCTTGTTGTCAATTGTAGCACTGGTAAATAGGGTATCGTTCTAGGCAGGGGATTGAGAGGGCTCACCTCTAATTAACTAGCTTGAAAATAAAACTAAAACTAAAACTAAAAATCCTAAATAACACAGAATAAATAAATAAGAAAAATATTAATGGGGGTTATAAAAATAATAATAAAGGAGTAAATAAAATAAAATAAACTAATAATAAAAATAATGAAAATAATGGAAATAATGGGAAACTCGCAGATATGAGAAACATGGTAGGGAAATAAAAATCCACCACTAGATTAGGTCGTAGTATAATATTTATTTCTAAGTCAATATTTAATCGTGAGAAAGAGATCGACCAAGTTGCACACCAAACGCAGGTCCATACACCTTATATTACTTCCCTTAATTAATTAATACGACCATGTGCCTATATTAACCCTATTAAATACTAGCAGTATAGCAGCAACAAGCGGCTCCTATATTTAACTAGATTTAATGCATTAAGTGTAAGTGGAAGGATGTCAATCTAAGTACCCAGACTAGTACAAAACGCATGTCTAGCTGTATTTCCTATCCTTGACCCACACATATCGAAACGTTTTACCACTTCGGTTAGAATCACAAAACAATTAGGTGAATTGTTATCTAACCTAGCTGCAATTTATACACATAAATTCTAGTATATTTAGATGGCCACCTTGCAGGCAAATAATCCTACATACTGTCACTTATGAGGAACCAGAACAAGGCATGCACCAAATAAACTATACTTGACAGAATTATATATATAAACGATAGCAAATAATATAGAGTCAAGAAACAATCTCACGAAACAAAGAAAATAAAATTATAATTTAAATCCTAATCCAGGGTTTCAATTCATTCCCTAACAATAATAATCAGTCACTCATAATTAAAGAATTAATTACACAGAAATATATATCTAAAATATAAATTAAAAATAAGAGAAAGAAATAACCGGAATTAATTTTGGATAAAAGATCAAGAATTTATTTAGATAAAAATTAATTTTATCTGAAATAAATTCTACCGGTATAAATTCTTCTCTAATTTTCTCTCTCGGTGCCTTGATTTATGTGCCAAATTCTTTCTTCTTTTTCTTTTTCCTTCGGCTGACGTCGCTGACGGCTGCGCTCCTCTCCTTCCGTGCGGCTTCCTCGAAGTCCATGCGTCGTCCTGCTGCCTCCTTTGCGTCAGAGCCTAACGGCTCGTTCCTCTCGATCGCAGGCCCCCTACTCACTTCTCTCCTGCCTCGCTGCGGCTCTGCCGCCTAGCCCCTGAAGGCTCTGCCTTCAATCCGCGTCGTCCTTCCTCCCGCACACTGTTGTGGCTTTTCCTTTTATAAATTTTCTTTGACTTTTCTATCTTTTGCTGACCGTGCGTCGAGGCTGCTTTCCACGTCAGCCCTCGTGATGCCTCCGTTTGGTTTGTTTTTTTTTGTGTGGCGTTTGGGCCTTCGGCCTTTGGCCGTTGGTCCAAACGTCGACTTCTTTTTTTTTTAAATAATAATACCTACAAAATAAAATTCAATAAATATTAATAAATAATATTTTATTCTAAATTTACTTAATTTATATCATTTTAGCTCAAATAATAAAATTTATACAATTTTTACCACTTAAGCATAAAAGAATAATTATTCCCCTATATTAGTTAAATAAACTACCAAAAACTAAAATTATAAGGGTATAAAATGTGTCAAAATATGAACTCATCAGTGGTCGATCTCGTGGTTCTCGTAGCATTAATGAGCAAATCACCATCCTCACCTAAAAATTGAATGTGGCATTTGAACGGATAGCAATAATGGAACAAGAGTTGTCATTTATTTAATCTCAAGAGTGTAAGCCATCCGATTCAGTCAACCATGATCAGCTTCACATAGCGTCAGAGATAATTGTGAAGTTGATGCACATCTTTCTTCTCTTCCCGAGGTAAGCATTACAAACTATGAATTGTTATTAAATGTATTCGGTGTCATAAATAATTAATAATGTGTAATATTTTCATTTAGGGTTTGCATAAATGTGACTTGTTAGCGAATGACCTTTCAACTCTTTTGGCGAAAAGAAGGGTTCGCATCAGTCATAGTACCCAAATGCAAACTATCCACGAGTACAACTTAGCCCTAAACACAAGGCTGATGAGTATTGACACTCCAATCATTGGTAGTCTGCCATTTCCTTGTTATAAAGAGGGTGATGAGGCAGCCACAATGCTAAAAGCTCATGGAAGCTTTGTGCCCTTGCCTGCGGATCAGATACGTCTCACTACTGAAGAGGTATTGACATTCGACATCTTCATTAGACCTTGTTTAGTGGTTACACTATTTATACCTTTTTCATATATATATGCTCAATACATATTTTGTTTATTATTATCAATTAAGAAATCAAAAAAGGAATCAAAGAAGAAGACTGCTCCTGCTAGTAAAACCAAGAGAGGTACTAGTAGAACGAGCAACACAAAAGAGGGCGCTGCTAAAGGAAAGAGAGCTAAATCTGAAAAATCAGTTGCCTCACAAAAGATTCCTCCTTTGGAAATAAGCCAACCTCTACCAGTATTAGCTTTATTGTATTTCTATGCCCAAAACTACCTCAAGGACAATTATATTTTCATTAATTGTCATCCTGAGTATATTGGGAGGGACGATGCTACTTACATGGTATCGACGGTTGACATAAGTGACATTTATAATCAGGAATAGATGTCAACTATATGTGTCGCCGTTTATGTCACGTAAGTATTATTTCATATTTGAAATTTTAGTACTCTTATACAATTGGAATTTTTATGACATCTTATCTGAGTTATTAGTTATTAAAAAATATGCATTGTTATTGTCATCCATAGGTTGGTAGCTAGTCACGCTGCGATAGAGGGAATGTTGTCCTTTATTGCATTTGTGTGCCCATACTACATAGCTGACGGTATTACAATAAGAGAGGATAGGCACATAAACTATTTAGCGGATTGCATTTTGATTGAGGGACACAACAAGCTCTATCTCATTCCTCACCTCGCAAATGAACATTAGGTTTTGTACACCGTCTGACCTGATCTTAATAAAGTCTATGTGTTTGATTCCCTTCAAACCTATGACGTGCCTTTTGAAGTCACTCATCGTGGTGGGAAGGAATTTATCGACATGTTAGTATATTTTTCACTTCTTACTTCATTATTTGAGGTATGTATACTTACAATATTGTATATCCAACTCTATTTATTAGGGCACTACGGACGGTATATCAAAGAAGAGGTGGGAATGGTGTCCCATACCTAAAGAATCTTCAATATGAACCTGTCATGGTAAGTAGGAAGACAACTATTTTGTATTTTGTTTTAATTCAAATTAATATCTAATAGTTAGAGAGCTAACTGAATTTATTTGATAGTGTCCACAACAGCAAAACAACGATGATTGTGGATACTATGTATGTAGAGCAATGGATCTGATAGTCCAAAATAAATCGGTCAACATAGATCCAAGCCATGTATGTTTTCTTTTCCATATTTTTCTATTAATGAATCATGACATATATATATTTTTGACCTAAGTGCTAATTGTATATTAATTGAAACTTGGGCGTTGTAGTTTTCCACCGATGACTATGCATGAGGCCAACAATACAATGTTGATAAAATTGATGAAGTTAGAGACCAATGGGCCAAGCACGTGCACTCATTCATTTGGTATTAGGTAGTGATCTATATATTCTAAATGCATATTCAGGTTTGTATTTCTTTTACATCTTTCGGTCTTCTAGGCTAGATCTCTGAACTTTTTACTTTGGGGTGTAGAGCTACCAAGTTGTGGTATGCCTACTAATTTTGATTCCTAAGTATGGCCGATGTATTGAGACATGCATACCAATTAGAGATTGATTGAAATTATGGTGTGATTGCAGATTTGGTATGAATTGATATTATTTTACATTGCAGATTTGGTAATTATTTGAACATACAACTGTATATGTGGGCAGAAACAAAATAGAAAAATCATTAAAAAAACCTATAGTTTTAATAACGGTTCTTATTAAGAACCGTTATTAAAACCACATATTTAATCTCAAAGTTATACTCATTTAATACGTATTAGGAATACATGCATAATCAGTCCCTGAAACCCTAATTGGATGATAGACTTTTAATAACGTTTCCTATGCAAATTGTTATTAAAACTTGGGTTTTAATAACGGTTTAACAAAGAACCGTTATTAAAACTGTGCATTTAATCTCTATTTTATGCTACTTTAATACGTGTTAGGGTTTAATAAATGCATTAATCAATGACTGAAACCCTAATTCGATTATATTTTAACAACGGTTTTTGTTAAAACCATTATTAAAACATGGTTTTTACTTGAAAACCGTTATTGAAACCTTGTTTTTTAACAACGATTTTACTAAAGAACCGTTATTAAAACATTGTTTTTAACAATAGTTTTTACTTGAAAACTGTTATTACATATGATGTTTACGCACATATTCGCGGGTTTTTGTATATTTTTTATGACGGTTATGAACCGTTATTAAAGATTTAATAACGGGTTGTTCAATAACGGTTGAAAACCCTTATTAAAACTGTAAAATAACCGTTATTAAAACCCCTTCCCGGGGTAGTGTAAGCACATACTTTCACTCCAATTATTTTGTATGTGATAAATATTTAAATTGCACAACAAATAAATATAAAGCATGGGTAGCACTTATTTGTATGGGTATATATAATTGTGAGTTATGGGCAGTATATAAGTATGGGTAGATGATAATATTTTGTCAGAAACAAATACACCGTTCTATTATTTGTGACTTCTGAAGTTCTATTTAAAATTCTTTTGTTCTTAGTCTTAGACGTGCATACGTCAACAAATAGGTTTTGATTTAAATTTTTTTAAAAATAAATTCACTTCTTAATCATCCAACAAAGCTTCTATTCTATTAAAAAAACAATGAGCAATAAATTCAGAAGCCCTTCAAGTTACTACTAGCTTGAAAACCTGACAAGCTATGACAAGTTTGGAACCCTAATAAACTATGACGATTTTAGAATTCTAATAAACTATGATGATGGGTTTGAAACCCCAACAAGCTACAATGATGGGTTTAGAATCCTAACAAGCTACAATGATGGGTTTAGAATCCCGATAACATATAATGATGGGTTTAGAATTCCGATAAACTATGGATACATAGAGAAAATACAAGTGGATTCTCCAAACATTAATTACAACTTGGACAAAGAGGTAAAATAATTTTTTTTATTAATTTAAATTGTGTTGATAGATTTGGTTAGATGAAATTAATACTTCTCCTTATCATATTATTATGCTCAACTATTTTTATAGGATATGGAACGTATGAATGCATATTTTAGGATCCAAAATTATCAGATATTTTTATGACGGATCAAATATTTTCTGATCATGAAGAAGCCGTAGCATTGGTTAAACAAATGGGTAAAATTTATAGGATGATTTTAATCATAAAAAGTTATAGAAAAGAAAATAGTAAAGAAGCAAGTAGAATCTCTATAAGATGTGAAAGAGATGGAACATACATTCATACAAGACTTATGGATAGTGAAAGTGCATGTAATTCAAGTTCTATGAAGATTGATTGTCCCTTTTTTATTGTTGTTGGAGTTGAAAATGATAATGGAGGATCGTAAGTGGTAGTAAGGAATGGGATACGAAATCATGAGTTCATAAATTATGAACTAAAACATGTTGTTCTAGGCAAGTTGATAAAATATAAAAGTCAAATTTCTTTATGAACTTATCATAGATAACACGAAGATGTGACAAATCATACAATTTCTTCATAAATAGTTTGAAGGGACTGTAAGTATGAGAGGACAAAGTTATAATGCTTAACAAAAGCTTAAGTTCAAATAAATGGATGATCAAACAGTGTTACAACATTTTATGAGTATGTTGGTTGAAAATTATAATTTTTATTTGCATCAAAGTGAGCTAGAATCAAATGTAATAAGTGAGCATATATTTACATATCCCATATCTATTAATATTTTCTATGCATTTCCTTTTGTTTTACAAATAGATTGTACATATAAGATAAACAGATATGGAATGCCCTTACATGAAATTGTTGGACTAACATCAACACAATTGAATTTCAACATTGTATGTGCGTACATTTCACCTGAATAGGAAGAGAATTATTTATTGGTACTTGAGATGTTGAAGTCCTTAATGGATCTATCTATACTTCTAAACACCATTATTATTAATCGAGAAATTGCTCTCATTTTTGTTGTGGAACATACTTTTCCCACTTCAAAAAATTGATTATGTAGGTTTCATGTAAGTAAGAATGTGGAGGAAATGTACAAGAAAATCTATGATCATTCATCATTCTCACGTGGTTTTATGTCACGATGGAAAAATGTGATAAATGTAACAGATAAAGAAACATACAAGGAATGACTTTTGTCATTCGAGGAAGAATATATAAACATGCCTAGCCTAATTTTGTATATAAAGATGAATTAGCTACAACTCTATCAATACAAAATCATTTCTACTTTCTTTGATGATGTGTTTTATATCCATTAGATTACAACAAATAGGTGTGATTCATAGATTATCTCCTAGTATAAGCTCTTTTACTTCTTTTAGCCAATAAAGTAATATAATATTTTTTTGTCGACAGGGTTGAAGATGCTCATGGATCTTTGAAGAGGTTTTTAGAGACATCACGAGACAGCTTTAACACTGTATTAAAACAAATGCACACATTCTTGGAATTGCAACATGACAACAACAAAGCATTGTTGGAGAGGTCTTGATTTAATATTCATTCCTCATTTTACTACTAGTTCCCTTTACACCAATTTGAGAGGTTATTTTGCTTCATATGTAATGAATTTGATCAACAAAAAGTTTAAATAAGTAATAATGTAGGTATCAATGATGAAACATGTGGACGTTATATATAGTATACACACGAGATACCATGTACGCACGAGATTAATACTTATATTCATAATTTCATGTCAATCCCCGTGTTAGCTATTTATCCATTCTGGAAGAAACTCAACATAGATGGAGTCATTAATCCATCAACAATGTAATAACCAGTAGAGGTTGTACCTTATTCACTCCATATTTCCATGGAAATCTGTTATGAGCCAACCACTAGAGATACAGAATTAGTTGGTGAGAAAGATATTTAATATTATTCTTCCCCAGAGAATACCTCTCCAAAAGCCAACAATACAACAACCCTATTAACTCTAATAGAAGGGAATCATCTAGTTAGGAGTACAAAGAACAAGAATCTTCAAGTCATTTGGGATCAGCACAAGTTCGAAGTAGGTCATCTCCAAGTCAAGGTCAAGGCTGAGGTCAGGCTTGAAGACAACAATTAGCATTTATATCATTGGGCCAATTACAATTTCCATATGTGAGTCAAATGAATTGGAATATAATTATGTATATTAGTGCCAAGTATAATGTGTTAGGACATGGGAACTAAGGTTTCAGAGCATTGGTATATATTATACTAGGATATGAGGATCAATGGGTTCAAATCTGTACTAATTTATATCACAAGATACTAATTAGACGATAATTTTTTTAGAATATGTTGTATATGACATTATTGATAAAGTTCTCAATACTATTATTCACTGGGAAGGGTTGGCTCTAATAGGACACTGGATGGAAATGCCAAATATTTATCATGTCATTGCAACATGTTACTGTGTATTGTTTGCACACTACTCGTTGAATGCATGCAGTTCATTTCTACTTTTAGTGGCACATCATGGAATTCAATGTCCTAAAAATGAAGTGACTATATTATTTTTGCATGATATGAGTCACTACATATTAGTATATGGATGTTTCGTATCTTTTTTGCATCATCTACTTTTCCACTTCCACCACTACATACAAATTATAACTAATAGCGTGACAGTAGCATTTCAACATGGAATACAATATATTTTTTAAGATTCCAATAATGATGCTCTTTGGATGGCATTTTTGCACAATTTATTTATATCTGACCTTTGAAACATAATGAAAAATGAGTTTTCATTGATTTGTGTTTGTCCTCTATCTTTGGACTTAACTTGTATCTATAATTGTTGCAATTTTTCCTAGTTTATTTATATCTGACCTTTGAAACATAATGAAAAATGATTTTTCATTGATTTATGTTTATCCTTTATCTTTGTACTCAGCTTTTATCTAGAAATGTTGTAATTTTTTCTTAGTATATTTGTATCTAACCTTTGAAACATAATGAAAAATGAATCTTCGTTGATTTGTGTTTATCCTCTATCTTTGGACTCAACTTTTATCTAGAATTATTGTAATTTTTTCTTAGCTTATTTGTATCTAACCTTTGAAACATTTACTTGATAAATTTTCATTATTTGTGTTTATTTCCCTATTACTCTACCATGATAGCTTAAGTATCTGACCTATAGTAGTTAGATCCATTTGTAAGTTATTGAGCTTAAGTATCTTGATGTTTAATGTGGGTTGGATGATATTTTATTAATCATGAAATAAAATAAAAACTACATTATATAATTGTAACATAAATATTTTAATAAAAGTACACAAGCATATAATAATAAATCAAGATCTATACAAATGCCTATGCCCACACCCACACTCAGTTATAGTAACTCGTGAATCATGCACAAGATTTTCAGTGCATCTAATTAGCTGCTGATAATTCGAAACTAGATCACCCCTTCAATAGAAATGATGAAGAGTTTTACATACATTGTTAAGGTATTTTTGCTAGAATTTCATACTCATCATTTGGATATTCAGCCAAATATTTCTTTGTCATTGCCAACATATGCTTATGAGTTCTAGCAACATACTAATAAATATAGTCGGAAGCCACATGTAATACCTCATTTTTAGAAACATTAACTATAAATTGATAATTATATGTAATTAGATATGATAGTTATTTTAGGAGGTTTTGTACTAAATGTGCTATTAATATATATATTATTTTAACATAGTATATATAAATTACATTAGGTTAAAATTTGATAGAAATTAGGTTATTAAATTTAATTCTAGTTTATACCTTAACTTAAATTATTTTAACCTAAACCTAATTTTAAACCCACACAATCTCTTTCTCCTTTTCTCCATCTTCTTTTTTTTCTTTTCCTTTTTCATCCCCATATACCCTATCTCCTTTCCTCCTCCACATCATCACTCCCACACATGATTTCACCATGCCCCATACTCCATCGGCTACACCTTACCCCATCAACTCCCACCTTCTGCGCATGTGGGTTGGCTTGCCGACTATGCTTCGCCTCATCTATCCCTCTACACATAGGTGTGTATATATATAACACATTAATGCCTCAAAAACACCCTCCTCCCTCCATTTTTCTATCGACAATCACCACCACCATACACAACCCTCTCCTTCCCCATCCATCCTGCATCAAAAACCACCATAGTTTTTTAGCTTTGGCCTCTCCTGCTGGTTCCCCCTTATTGCGCACACTCCCACCGAAACCACCACCACACAATCGACCATCACCACCGATGCACACTCATTTGCACCAACTGTTATTGCCAACCTCACCCTCCACCATCGGCTAAACTCCCTATAGTTCTCCACCTTTTCTCCTTCCATTGTGCACCAGCTAAACCAATATACCTTCCTTGTTGTCCTTCGGCCATTTCTGTCAATCCCCGTCCCTTTACAACATCCTCCTCCACCAGAATCTCCCCTTAGAAGTGCCTATCCTCACCAAACCCCCTCCTTGTCTTCCGCTAAGAGCACCAAACCTCCACTACTAACAAGGACACATATTACTGTATCTCACCTTCATTCTTTGGCCCCTTTTGTTGAAGCTCATTTTTTCTCTTCTCCTCATTGTGGCTTAGCATTGTTCACTCTTGTGGTACCTTTACCCAGTTATTTTCTAACCCTCTTTCTTGATTCAGTCTTAAATTAATTATAGTTAATTGTATTAAATGTTAATATATGTGTGTGTGGATGTAAGGGTTTTGAAGAGGTTGAGTGAAGACTAAAATTGGGTGGATCTTACCTTAATTATTTCTTTGATAAGGGGTAACCGTATCCTTCTACTAATATGTGAAATCATATGGTGACACATAAAAGGTTTTATGTGTTTAGGGTATGATTTACGCATGAGTTTTGAAAGAATATATGTATGTGTTAAATGATGAAGTTTTACACTAGGTATGTAAGTGTGTTGTTAATAGGAGCAAAAAATGAAATCTTGATATTAAATAGTAAGCATGAATCCGACATGTTATTAAATAGAAGATATATGCAAGTGTATTTTGGATGAATGGTAAACATATGTAGGTCCAGAGTTTTTCTATGGTTTTGACCTCGTTGAGACTATGATGTAAATGCCATCATAAGTTTACCATGATTATCTTTGCATGGTTTATAGGGATTGATATAAAATGCATAAAAGAATGCACAAATGATTGGGCTTAGAAAACAATAACTTTCATTCGCATGTTCTGAAGTTATAAAAGTTTCCTTACATGAACCATGATGTAAATTGCCTAGTAAATATTGTATCATGCTATAGATATGTGTGTAGGTGTTGCATGGAATATATGACACGTTGGAAATGCATGATTAGGGTTTGTGGACATAAATCACTAAATGCATGAAAAGTGAACAATATTATAAAGATTACCTAGGGCTAAAATATTATAAATCATTATGTGTTAGCCTTCTCATGGCAAATCCTTATAATGATAATGTATGGTACAAAATTTGGATATTAATGATGAAATTAGAGTTTTAAGGACATTTTGGTCATTTTTAACTTAATGCACCTATTGTGAATAATTGGACATATGATGGCCTTTGACTTTTGATAGGTTGACCTTAGTGTTAAATTTGACTTTGACATAGACTGATTATCTTAAGGTTTACCTTAATTATTGGAAATAAAGGAAATTTATAAAGTATAGAATGAGAATTGTTGTGCTATGTGTGAAATATGTCATCACCCTATAATTTACTAATACTTAAAGTGGCAAACCTCAAGTTCATAAATGGATTTTCTTTAGGGTTAGCTACCTTAGAGACGAAGTAGGAGCCCTTAGATTATGTGGTTCACTAGTATGTCATTGTGCCCTAGTAATATTCTGTTCTACTCTATAGGTGATCTCCAGGTCCTATAGAGGGTATTGATACTAAAGTATTAGGTGTCCTAGGTGTAGAGAGTATTGTATTGCCTTGTGCACCAGTATGACCAAGGTGTTATTATGCCTCTAGATTAGATGGTTAGAAAGGTATCATGATGCTTTGTGCATCGGTATGATCAGTGTACTTTTATGTCTCTGAGTTATTATTATGTCCCCATCGGGTAATTAAAAATGGAAGTCATCTTTGCATAAAAAATTAAATGGGTTGTTCTAGGTTATTATTTTGGTAGCTACCGTTGTGCACTCCGTCTTCAGGTATATAGTATGGTAGTTGCCTTATCGTCCTACCTTGGTTTTCGAAATGGATATGGATTTTTTGTTTCAATAATTGCCTCAGTGCCCTACTGTAATACCCCAATTTTTACTAATAAATTTTTTTTTAGAGTTAAGCACGGAAGCTAAAATAATAAAACAATGGGTGTAACACCCCCAAAATTTACTATTAAAATTTTTGTTTTATTAAAAAAAATGGCGGAAGCGAAAAGCAAACACCGTAAATTTTAGGGATATTACCGCCACACTTAGTACCCGACCAGTTTACTCCTATAGTTCCAATACCAAGTACTAAAACTAAAAGAGATAGAATATGATTTATACAAATTTAATTTAAAACAGAGTAGCCACTGAATATGTTACAAAAGAAATAAGACCACAATTCGTGGGTACAAGAGTAAAATCATTTACCAAAGAATTAAAAAGGTGGAAGAAATACCCTAAGGATTTTTTGGATAATCCTTACACTCGTACCCAAGCCCTCTTGAATAGCGCCTACAATGGGCCTGCAAGAGACACTGCTCATTGAATAGGCAGGGGCCTAGGAATGGAACCCTTCAGTACTATGGTACTGAGTAACCCTTTAAACCAAACTGAAAGGCAGGCCCGCATGCAACGCATAATACAAAAACTATATAGGATGATAACATACGAGCTAATACACAAGGTAAATTTTCATATAATAAGAAAATGCATAACAAAAAATCTGTATACTTAGCAAAATCATCACATACCCGAGCAAGGACAAGCACTGAAGCCAAACTTATGGCATATCAATAGATCATAACATGAAATCAATGCTTTTGATCTTAAGACATTAATTAATCATTATTAAATCATTTTTTTGAATTATATCCATGTGAGTGTGAAAACCCCACTATTATAGCCAGTATACCGGAAACATACAAGGCAGAACGCACCTGACCACTATAATTCGCTGGTGGATCGATTGGGCCCCGACTCACATGGTGTTCCACTGTAAATGATTAGTGTCTTCTCATAGTTTATTAATATCCAATGTTTGGTTTATTGAGCTTGGGATCTCCCGCTATTATAGCCAGTGGACCAAAAACATACAGGGCAGAGCACACTTGACCACTATTATTCGCCGGTGGACCGGTATCCAGATCATCTTACACCTGCCCACTATTATTTGCTGGTGGACCGGTCTAGGCCCGGCTAAATACTCTTTCGCTTTACGTAATTAGTACTTTATTTGTGTCTTATTCAAAGGTCCATTTATTCAATTCGAAGGAAGGGGAAAGGTCACAAATATAGAGACACAAAGATATACTGGTAATAGAATCAAGCATTCCATATCAAGGATCATGGCATAAACAAACCATAACACGTACTTCAAACATATCTAACAAATATTTCCATGCACACTTACTTACCAAGTAGCCCTTACATAAGTATGATATAACACCATAGCATTTAATCTATTGACATGTTAAACACAAGTTACCAATTTACCCCTATTATCTTCACAAAATTACTGAAATACCCCTTGTCTGCAAAATTATCAAGTCATCCCTTCTTACTTGCTAAATTACCATATTACCCTCCATGTTGCATAATTACCAAATTACCCCTTAATTGTGTTAGACTACCAAATTATCCTCCATACTTATTAAATCACCAACTTTATCCCTCGTACTTGTTAAGTTACCAATTTACCCTTCTAGTGGGTTAAATTACCGTATTACCCTTTATACTTATCTAAATTAACAAATTGCCCCTTAGGCTTATTAAGTTACCAAATCACCCTTCATACTTGTTAGACATGCCATATTTTCCATTTGATTAGTTAGGTTACCAAATTGTCCTTCTTCATTATTATAATTACCAAATTACCTTTTTAGTTAATTAAATTACCAAGTTGCCTTTCTTCATTAATATAACTACTAAAATGCCTTTTTGTTGGCTAAATTACTAAATTGCCCTTACTCATTATTATAATTACCAAATTACCATTTTAGTTGGTTAAATTACCAAACTGTCCTTCTTCATCACTACAATTACCATTTTCCCCCATTTAATTGGTTAAATTACCAAGTTGCCCTTCTTCATTATTATAATTACCATTTTGCCCATCTTTCTAAAAAATTACTAACATACCCTTTCCTTTATACCAAATTACTAAAATGCCCTTCTCATTTATACCAAATTACCATTTTACCCTTTTGCCTTTCATAATTACCAAAATACCCTTCCTTTATACCAAATTACCATTTCACCCTTTTACTTTACATAATTACCAAAATACCCATACTCTATACCAATTTACATAAACACCCTTTTACTTTACAAAATTACCATTTTACCCCTTTACTTCCAAAATTACTATTTTACCCTTTTACCTATCATAATTAACAAAATACCCTTTCTTTATACCAAATTACCATTTTACCCTTTTACTTTACATAATTACCAAAATACCCTTCCTTTACACCAAATTACCATTTTACCGTTTTACCCTTCTACCCTATTAAATTACCAAAATACCCCCTCATTTACACCAATTTACCATTTTACCCTTCTACTTTATTAAATTACCATCTTACCTTCTTACTTTACAAAATTTACCAAAATATCCCCCTTTCTATGTAAAATTACTAAAATGTCCTCATTCCTCATCCATTTACCATTTTACACCCTTTACTCTTATAATTTACCATTTTACCCTTATTATACCACTTTTACTAAAATACCCTCACTACATAAAATATTAATATTAATGCTCAATACCCATCATTCAACTCCACCAACTATTATTATGTAACTTAATACTCATTAGCACCTACACTTATTTAGGCCACACCCTTACATAAGAAATATTACTAAAATGCCCCTAAGGCCCGTAATAATAATATTTAGGCAACAAATTGCCACATTAGCATAACATATCATACATATGCACTTAAAATTACTATTAACAACAAAGCTACTTCCTTAAGCATTACTCATACACATGACACATAAATTAACATGTTTTTCTTTTTTTTTTTGTCAATCAACACATGCAACTAAAAACATTATACTTAACAACATATATTATGCATATAGACATATTAAAAACTCCTAATGTGCTATCATGCGTATATCCATACGTTTAAGTAGGGTTTAATGGCTACCTAATTTTTCATAAAAATCAAATCTTACAGGTACCCTGGTTAAAGGCTTAAGCTTTGATTAGAAAAATCAATACCTAAAAATAATACCAATACTTATTATATTAGAAATAGGAAAACCAAAAGGATAAAACTTTATCAAAACTTAATTAAAGGCATACAATTATTAATCATTATTATACCTCAACAATTAACCCAAACAAGGTCCAAACAATGTGGAACTCACGTTGTATGAGCAGCATGAGCTACATGCAGATTAGAAGGGGAAGAAGGGGTCAAAGAGGGATAGTAGAAGGGAGGGTGTTGGTTAGGGTTAGGGTTTTAGGGGTGAGGTGGAGAGTAGGTGGAGGGGAGTTAGGGTAGTGGCTGAGTGTAGGGATGGAGTGGAGGTGTAGGTGGTGGTCAGGGTGGTTGATCGGCAGAGGCGGCGGATGTAGGGCTACAAAGTTGGTTGTAGGGGTGGTCAAGGAGAAAAAGGAAGGGAAAAGAAGAAGGAAAAGGAGGGGATGCAAGGCTAGGTTTTGGCCAAAGGAGATAAGGAGTAGATTGGTGGCTTTAGAGGTGGCGGAAGCGGCGGATGGTGCTGGTGCAGGGTGGAGGTCGAGAAGGGGGAAAAGAAAAAGAAGAGGAAAAAGGGTGGTTGCAGGGGTCTCGTAGGGGTGGCTTAGTCGTGCAAGGTGGTAGTCGTGGGGGTGGCTTCGTGGTGTAAGGTGGTAGTAGGGGTGGCAGGAGGTAGCTTAGGTGGTTGGTAGGGTGGTGGAAGTGGTAGTCGAGGGTGGAGGAGCAAAAGTAAGGGAAGGAAAGGAGAGGATAAAAGAGGGAGAATGGGGTGGTAGAGGGAGAAAGTGGGCTCAAATAGGCCAGAAATGAAGTAGGAGAAAAGAAGAAAAAAGAGAGGGAGAGGAGGGGAGGTAGGGCGGTAGCTAGGTGGTTGTGGTAGCAGGCGGTAGGGTGGCGGTTGTAGGGAGAGAGAGAAGGAAAAATGGAAGGCATGCAGGGAGGGTTGCAGGCTCGGGTTTGGTCTGAAAATGGGAAGAAAAGGTGGATGAGAGAGGGAGAGTGAGAGTAGGTTGCAGCATGCAAAGGACAGGTGGTAGAGGTGGCGGTTATAGGCTATAGGAGGAGGAGTTATGGCGTGTTCAATGGTCGGGGAAGGATGGAAGAAGAAGAAGAAGAAGAAGAAGAAGAAGAAGAAGAAGAAGAAGGCTAGCCGAACGAGGAGAAAGGAAAGGGAGAGCGAGCCAACCCACGTGTGAGGGGGGAGGAGAGAAAAAAAGAAGAAGAAGGTGGGCTTGCCCAGTCATGGGGAAAGGAAGAGAAAAAAAGAAGAAGGGAAAAGTGGGTTGGGGCGGACGGCGCGGGAGAGGGAGAAGGAAAGGAAGGAGTGGGTCGGCAGCCTAGAGTGCGAGGAAGGGCAAACCAGCGGCCTGAAGGAGAAAATAAGAAAAGGAAAAAAGAAGGAAAAGGAAAAGATAGAAAAAGGAAAAAGAAAAAAGAAAAATGGAGAGAAATAAAATAAAATAATCTTTAGAATAATAGAATTTAATATTTTTGATAGATAATTTAATTTATTATAATTTAATATATTGGTTTGAAAAGGGTAGTTTTAGTAAAATATTAGTTTGGAAAATTATTTAAATAACATGAGTATGATAAAATAACAAAATATTTATTTTAGTTTATTAAATATTCATATCCAATTTTATATACTCAAAAATCTACAAAATAATTAAATTAAATAAATTTAAAAGTTAATTTATCCCAAATAAAGGCTATTTATTAAATTACAGGTTTTTAAAAAATTTTAGGGTATTACAATGGATGTTACCGCTACACTTAATATAAGTCTGATTACCCTTACCATTCTCATACCAAGTGCTAAGGCTAAAATCATTACTCTACTTAAATTAATAACATAATTATAAAAATTAGAATAGAGAGAAAATCAAATAAATATGGTTCTAAGAAAAAGCAATATCAATGGTTTACTAAACTCAAAGAGAGGAAAATACAAGAGGACACTGACGTCCAAAAAATAATCAGAATTAAAATAATAAAGGAGCACCGGATAGTCCTACACTCTCAAACGGACTGCTAGCTTTGACTGAGCTTAGAAGATGACCTGCAAAGACCACTGCCCATTGAATAGGCATAATTCCACGAAAGGAATCCTTCAATACAATGGTATTTATCAACCCTTTATACTAAACTAGAATGACAAATCAGCATAGAACACATAGAAGGCATCAAATAATACATAGTATAAAGCATCGAGTGTACAGGCGTCAATCAACCATTCATATAATCACATGTCACCAATACATCATACCAACCATACTCGCTCATCATGAAATAACAATAAAGCATCAAAGTGATGCTCTTTATAGTATAATGAGAAACACGTCAACCTCAATTGCAAGATAATAACCATATGCCACATACCTCATCATCAATCCCGACAAATCTTATAGCACCGGTAGGCTCATAAGTACAGATCAATAAAATCCATAATATCATAGGTAGGAACAAAGGATACTACCAACCAACTAATAATTAATTCCATCTAATCATAATCACTTCCATTTTTATTTACTCGAGTGGAAATCACATCGAACCTAGAAACACTAAGGTACTCCAATCATGCCAACACACCAAACAACACAGTATCCTACCAATTATCAACCCAAGAATGCAAAGGTACCCTGGTAGCACTGGTACACAAATGTAACACAGTACCCTACCTACAAGGACACATAATCTATAAGTATACATACCCCCTATCAGTCCATAGAACAAATAGAGTAAGATGTAGGGCTTGGCTGAGGCACTAAGGCACACCGGTAGAAATCTAAAATCAACCATGGACTAAACTACATCTTTAGGGTAGCGACCCCTAAAGAGTCACCATTTCCTATATCGAGGTCTTTTACTTTATGTATTAATATTTTATTAAAGTGACCATGAAATCGTATACAATATAGATAAATCTAATTTCCATACTTAATTATTTTTGCTTATTTCCAATTATCCAAGACAACCACAATCAAAGTCAATACCAAGGTCAACCATAAAAATAAACTAAGTCCGTCCTAGGCTCAATTATTAACCTTTTTTGGCCCATTAGGCCAAAAATGACCTAAATGCCCCTGAAGTTAAAATTACTACATTAACATCCTTTGTAATTACTAAATCCATTTTGTTAATCAAATTGTCATGAAAAAGGCTAAAACATGATAATTAAACCAATTTATCATGCATTTACATTACTAGATAAGCCAAATGACCAATTTATCCTTATCCCAGATTTTGCATATAAAATCCTAGCATGCTTATCCTATACATCCATGATCACTTAATCTCATGCTTACAACATATAATACACATTAGACATGTTGGTCATGGTAAAAATCATAATGTAGGTAAAATGACTAAATTGCCCTTAGGTCTCACATTCATGATAATATTCCATACTTAGATTCAAGCATACTCAACCTTTTATTTTATGCATACTTATCATACAAAATATTCTTCTGACATTATAATCATATTAATCATATTTTCTTTCCCTCAATATTTTACATCAGATAACATTCTCATTTTACAAATTTTTGTGATAACAATAAATAACACATAATTATCATGTAACAAATCACTCTTAACATATTTCATAAACTAAAAACCCTAATGTGCTATCATGCAATATTTATCATTTTATTAAAGTATAATGGTTACTTGAATTCTATCAAAAATCCTAAAATAATGGTATCCTACTAAATGCTATAGGATCCCACTAATCAACTTTCGTACCTAAAATAATATCAAAATACCAAATTAATATTTTAACACAATATAATACTTATAATAACAAAATATTTATCTTTATAAAATTACCAAAATACCCTTAGTTATTAATAATAGGTACCAAAATTATTTAACCAACCAAACACAAACGCAACCCACATTATGCATATAGTGTGAGCTAGGGACATACATGATGAGGGGGTTATATGGGTAAGCGAGATGGGTGAGGCAAGGGAGATAGTGGCATTAAGGTGGGATAGTGGTAGCAAGGTGGGATGATGGAGCAAGGTGGTTGTTGGTGGCAGTGGTGGCTACTATAACTGAGAGTTACGGTGGAGGGCGATAGTAGTGGCTACTAGTGCTAGAAGAAGGGTTGGTGGCAGTGGAACCAAATAGAGCTAAGAGAGGGAGCAGTGGAGGCTGGGCTGGTGATGGCCATGGGCGATGGTGGTAGGTGGAAGAGTGATGTTTGGGTGCATTAGAAGGGGTGTACAACTGAGAAGATGGGGTTGCACGGGTGTGCAGCATAAAAGACATGCCCAAGCCGAGAGAAGTCAAGTCGCACAAGCAGGCGGTGCGAAGGAAGCACGTTCATGCACATGCAATAGTGAGAAAGGAAGTGGTTGCACGAGCGTGCGTGAGGCTATGCAAAGATGGTGCATGGCTTTGTGAGTGATCGTACACGAGCTGTATGATGGTATGTGAGGAGGTATGACTGGGGCATGCATGATCCACATGGCCATGTGCCTCACAAAAACAACACACAATGCGAGGAAAAGAAGGAGAAAATGGCAGTGGTAGGCGGTGATAAAGAGCAATAGTGAGGGGGGATTAATGGGGTGTTTGTGGTGGTTGATTTACCTAGCCATGGTGGTGCTTGGTGGTCGATGGTGGTATGGATGGTGATGGTGGTGGTGCGGTTGATGGAATAGAGTAAGAAGAAGAAGAAGAAGAAGAAGAAGAAGAAGAAGAAGAAGAAGAAGAAGAAGATGATGATGATGATGATGATGATGATGAAAAAGAATGTTGGTGCTACACTACTAGGATGGTTCTACTCAGTTGGGTGGAGAGGATGGTGCCCAGCTGGATTGTTGTGGCTGTGGTGGAGGTGGCTAAAAAGAGCCAAATAGAGCAGTGTGGGGGAAGTAAGAAAAGGTTAGGGCATGAGTTAGGTTATGTAGGAAGAAGAACGAAGGTTGTTTGGTTGAGAAAAATGCAGAGGGAGAAGGAGAGGGATGTGAGGTTGCGTATGTATGTATATATGTATATAGAGAAAGGTGAGGTGATGTGTTGTGTGAGAAGTAAAGGAAGAATTTATCACGACAAGAAAAGGTAAGAAAATAGGGTGTGTAGAGGGTAAGGCTTAGGAGGGTAAAAGGTAGGGTAGAAATAGGTTTATTTTATTTTAGTATTAGGTTTTGTCTAGATAGATTAGGATATCGAGTAAAAAAAATATATAGGGTAAATATAATCTGATCTAGGATAGGTTTAATAGGAAGGAAAAAGGTAAAATATTTGGTGATAGATGTTCAAGAATTTATTTAGGTTACAGGTCAAAGGTTATTAGTAACATAATTAGTTTAAGGTTTAAGGTTTAGTTTTGAATACAAAGGCTAAACACTTGAAAGTAAATGTTACAAAATTTCAAGGTATTAAACCTACCTCAGTATTCAGATTTTATTTAACTCTATTGATTGTGATAATTTTATGATCACATGATTTCCTTTATGTATCATTGCCATGTTATTACCTATAGTTTTCATGTAGCCTTGCATGTTAATGTTGTATACTGGTTCACTCAATACCGTAGTACTAATAGGTTTCACTCTCGGTCCACTTTCTATTCAATGGGCAATGTTTATCTTGTAAGAATATTTTGAGGGTTCTGATTGATGGCTTCCACTAAGGGCCGAGAGTTAGGATTATCTAGTGTTTTCTTGAACATTTTTTTATCCGGATATTTCTTAAACTCTTATGTCCTTTGCTCTTTTTTTTTGTATTATAACTAAATTACCTGATCCTTTTATATTTATTAGGACAATGTTGATGTGTATTGAAATCACTATTTTGTTCTTATGTTGTAACTTTAATTTGAGTAATGTAACATTTTATCCTCAGCCCTTAGTATAAGGATGATAGAGGATGATAGAATTATACTGAGTGTGGTGGTAATACCTGTTATTTTTATAATTAACATTTCACGAAAATAAATTTTTTAAGTATTAAATTCTGAGATGTTACACCACATCCCATGTGTATTGAGTTGTGGTTTCAAAACATTTGTTCATGCCTCAAGAATCATTGGCTAAGCATGTGTGCATAATGAACTTTATGTTTCTTGAATGAATAACTGATGTTGTTGTTTCTATTTAGCTTGATAGGCTCCTTAGAAATCACTTGTATATATCCGAACTGGCGTTTCATTCAATCTAGCATATACGATTCCACTTTCTCCAAAAAAAGTTTAAAAAACCATGAAATAATATCATAGGATAATGCGGATCAGCTACTTTGGTTTTGCCAGGTCTATAACACCCCCAAAATTCATTCCTAAAAAATTTCTTTTAAAAGAATAATGTTGAAACTAAAATAGATTTTGGAGAATATTACCACCACACCTTACCCAAGATAAATATCTACCATCTATCTCATGCTAAATACAAGACTAAAACTTGTTCAACAAAAATTTAAACAACATCTATGCTATGAGGATAAACTCCCATAAGGAGATATCTAGACAGGTGGCAAGTGAACAATTTCATTGAACAAAATCATCACTGAATAAATCAACAGAAACATGTGAAATAACCCTTTATTTTAAAAGATTATCAAAGTAATAGAAAATTAAAATTCAATTACAATACCCTTGAAAATTTAATACAACACTTAAAAATTTTCAAAATTAAATACGAACAAATAAAGATAAGTCCTAAGGGATCAAACTCCGGATTGCCTACTCTCTCAAGACAAGCCTTTAACCAACAATAACATCTGATCTCAAGCCTGAACAAGAGGTCTGCTCCCCACCATCAATGGATCATCGCAAGACCCACTCAACCAAAGTAGTATTAGTACGGGTCGAGTGCTAAGTAACTCATGACTACCTATCTCATAGGAGGAAACATGATACACATAAGATATGATAATCTCTAGCTTACAATACAAATGCTCAATTATACGTGTGATACATACAATAAAACATGTGCTCACGAATTTATGCTTATGAATACATGACTAGACATGACAACACATAGGGTAAAAGCATACAAGAAATCACAATTGCATGCTAAGTAACACACACTACCCATGAAGATAGCATTATACACATGAGAGCTAGATGTAATTTAAATAATAGATCATGAGATAATTGGGTACGAACATCCATCATATGGTATCACTATTATCTTGAAGATAGAGGCTTAAATAGATTGTAACAACTAATCTAGTACTAGAATGGTACTAGCCCTAGCTGGCCTACCTAAAAACATAACCAGAACACAAACTAATAGGACACCTAATCACTTAAGTATGCATACCCCCTATAGGGCCGAAATATATCGAGACACCTATAGAGTAGAAGAGGGCCTCTCCGGACCTCGTAAGGCACTTGAGATCACACAATATAAAAACACCGAAATGATACCAAGTGAATACCAAACCTAACTCGGATAGCTAACCCGAGTGTTACAAGTCCTGACTCAAGATCTTTCACTTTAAGTGATTAATGTTTTATTTAAAGATTTAACCAATCATAGATTAGGCCCACATAACAGCACTTAAGTCACTTCCATCAACACAATAAATTTTTAATATTATACCAATTCCAAGTGGCATTAAAGCCGATTAATTTTAAGTGGCATTAAAGTCGACCCAATCTAAGTGGCATTAAAAATGAACCAATTCATATGGCACTAAGGCCAAATAATTTCAGGTAGTGTTAGAGTGGAATAATTCCATGGCATAAAAATACAGCATAAGGTATCATACAATTTCAATCTATACTCAACCATGGATATGGTTTTCTAAACCGATTACAGTTTAGATATATTAGAACATACTCCAAAATCACCCAATATTTCATAATTAGGTGGACATGTTAACCACATAATCATACCCAACCCTTCACATACTCACACACATACAATATTCAAGAGTCATACTAACACACATTTGCATTGAGGCTATAAATTCATACATATATACAATTACCACATGGAACACAACATACACTTATGATTAAATAATCGATAAGCATGCTCATCACCTTCCACTCCAAGTAGACAGATATTCTAGATTCCTCCATAAGTAAAGGTAAGTAGTGACTTACCTAAATAAAAAGCTAGCTAAGCAAATTGAGAAAGAGAGAGAGCTATCGAGGGCTCGACAATCCATAAGAAAATTTTCCTAGATCGCCGATAGAAATCGAAAAACTAGGTTAGAAAATACTTTATCGATTAATAATTCAAATATTATAATTAAATCAACACAATGAGACACAAACGATCTTTATTGGAAAAATTATCCAAAACCTAAGACTCATGAGCGTAGCTCTATTAAGATTTAAAATTAAATATTAATCAAATCGGGTTTAGAACATATTACTTAGGACATTTCAAATTAATTTGAAAAGTTGGGGAAAGAATAATAGATTATATGTTAATTTTGTTGAAAATGACTTACTCAATAGATGTTACAACTAAAGAGGCAAACCAAAAATTATTAGTGAACCAATCCAACCCAATAACATTAAAATACAATTCAAATGATTTTAAATCAAAACTAGTAATCTATTAGGTGAGAGAAACATAACCAAATCATTTTTTTTATAAATCCATCTCTAAAAATTAGGGTTTTTAAGCCCAAATTGCAACTTGACTAATTAACTTTGATTATCTTAAATTGATAGCTTAGGACTACAATTAAACTAATTTTAAATAAACCTAGATAATCAATTTCAATGAAATAATCTTCCGAACAGCCAATTCAAGAATATCGGTTTTCGAAATTAGAGTTTTAAAGTCCAAGACACAAACTCAGGTGATTCAAATCAATTAATTCCAATTGCATGTGTTAGAATACAATTAAGGTCATTTCAACTATTTATAATAATTTAATTTTAGAAAAATAATTATACAAATGACCAATTTTATAATTTCATTTGAAATCTAGGGTTTTAGGCCCTAAAAATGTAATTTGATAAAATTTCATTAATTTATTTAAATTGAATGTTTATAAATTCAATCAGACACATTTTATAACATATTATATAATCGGTTGATCAAAACCAATAAAAGAAATACCCAATTTAGCATAATTAAGGTTTTTGAGTTTAGAATGCAAATCCAGTCAATTCTTGCTAAAATATATAAATTGACGGTTCAGAATTGCGATTAAATGTATTCTAATATAAATTATATAATCAATTGAATAAAATAACCCGATTACACAATCAAATATGGATCCACAAGAGTTTTTACCTAAAAAAAATATAATTCCAATCAATTTTACACAATTTTTCCAAATTAACTTTTCCAATATAAAATCAGATATCATTCAAAGGATATTTTAAAATCAATTGATTGAAACAATTTAATTATACAATCTAATTTTGTCACACATGGATTTTGACCTAGAAATCCAATTCTAATTAATTATGCATAAATTTCTCAAATTAATGATTCCAATATAAAATTAGATACATTTTAGAATATATTCTATAATCAATTTATCAAAAATAGCTTAATCAGATGAATCCGCAAAATCTGAACATAATCGGGTTAAAAATTTTATTTTCATAAATCAACCATATATGCTACAATTAGCCACTCTAATTCAATCATACAACATATATATACATAATTAAACAACCAATTTAGCTTATCATAACCTAATTCATACCAAATTAATCAAAACAAGGGTTAGGGTTTTCGAAAAATTATACCAAACAAAGAGTTGCAAATCTGGAAGAGTGAAGACCGAGGAAGCTTCGCTAGAGGCTGACCATCATTCGCTGGCAACCAGTTGAGCTCGCCATGGCCAGATGTGGCAGTGGGACTTATTACTGCCTATCATTACTGCTTGTCAGCTGCTGCTGCATTTGTTGCGGCTGCCACGTGTTGGACATACTGGTGGAGGGTGTATAACACCCCCCAAATTTTACAATTGAAATTTTTTGTTTTGTTTAAAAATTAACAGAAGTAAAAACTATAAATTTTGGGGATGTTACTGCCACACTTAGTACCAGATCAGTTTCCTGCTACCGTTGCAGCACCAAGTACTAGGGCTAAAAAGAACCAAACTACAATTTACTCAAATTTAGACTTTATTTAAATCAAAGTAGCACATTAAACTTTATACAAGAATAAAACCCAATAATAATGGTTACAAGAATAAAGATTATTTTAAATAAGGAAACAAAAAGGCAGGGGAAGCTGCCCATTGAATAGGCAGGGGGCCATAAAAGGAATCCTTCAGTACTATGGTATTGAGTAACCCTTTATAACAAACCAAAAGGTAAGGCCCACATGCAACACATAATACATAACAATATACAACAATAACATGCACGTGCTTAGGAAAACCACGATTGACATCAGGATTAATACACAAGGCAACACCTCATACAATAAGAAATGTATAACACAAAATCCATGTACTTAGTAATTCCATCATATACCCAAGCAAGGACAAGCACCGAAGCCAAACTTATATTATAACAATGGATTATGAAGGTGAAATCAATACTTTTGGCCTTAAGCCATTAATTTCATCATTATTCAATCATTATCTCTCAAATTATATCCATGTGAGTGCAAGAACTCCACTATTATAGCCGGTGAACCGGTCTCTAGGACAGAAGGTTCCTAGCCACTATTTACGTCGGTGGATCGGTCTGGCCCTGACTCACATGGTGTTCCACTATAAGTTATTAGTATTTTTTATTATTTATTCACATCCAAGATTTGGTTTATTGAGCTTGAGATCCCCCACTATTATAGCCAGTGGATCGGAATACACTCCAGGGCAACACACACCTGACCACTATTATAACCAGTGGACCGGTATTGTAATCCCCCGAAATTTAAAAAGCCTATAATTTATTAAATAACTTTTATTTGAGATAAATTAGCTTTCAAATTTATTTAATCTAATTATTTTATGGATTTTTAAGTATATAAAATTGGCTATAAATATTTATTAAACTAAAATAAATATTTTGTTATTTTATCATACTCTTTTTATTTAAATAATTTTTCAAACCATTATTTTACTAAAATTATCCTTTTAAACCCATATATTTAATTATATTAAATTAAATTATTAAATAAATTTATTACCCAAAAATATTAAATTTTATTATTTTATAAATTAAATTATTTTATTTTATCCCATTTTCCCTTTTATTTTTCCTTTTTTCCTTTTCCTTCCCCCTTTTTCTCCTTTCTTTCTTTTTCCTTTTTCCTTCCCTTAGGCCGCCGGCCTTGGCCTGCCTCCCTCCCCCCTGTGTGTTGGGTCGTTGGCCCATCTCTCCCTTCTCCCCTCCTTTCCTTTTCTTTCCCTCGGCCCGACTCCCTTTTTTTTGCTTCCTTCCTCCCCACACGAGCTCGGCCCGTCCTTCCTTCCTTTCTTTCCTTCCTTCTCCCCCGACCGGGCCGGTCCACTCCCCTCTTCCCCCTTCACCCTACCTGGCAGCACCCCCCCCCCTCATTTCTTTCTTCTTCTTCCTTTCCCTAATGCTCGCCCGACCATCTCCGCCATCTCTACCGCCCCACCTACAACCCTCCTCCCCCTACTGCTCTCCCTATCTCTCTCTCTCTCTCTTGCCATTTTTCCTACCTCACCTCGGCCCCACCATCTCTCTCTCCCCTCGTCCATGCCCTGCCATTCCCTTCCTTTCCCCTTCCCTCTCCCTGCAACTCCCATGCTCCTACCACCCTACTGCCACCCTACTGAGCCCCCTATCCCCTCCTTTCTCTTCCTCTTCATTTTCTCCTTCCTTCCCTACCTCATTCTGCCATTTCCGAGCCTCCCATGCCCTTCCCTAACCTTCTTTCTCTCATTTCTTCTCCTTCCATCGTCCTCCTTATTTTTGCACTACTGTCACATTCCGCCGCTTCCACTGTTGCACTAACCACCTGCACCACCCCCTTCTATCCTCTACCTCACCCCTGAACCATCACACCACCTCTCAAACCACCCTGCAGCCTCCTTCTTCCTCCCCTCTTCTTTTTCTCTCCTTTTTCTCCCTTCTCGGCAGCCACCCTACACCACCTCTTTCCACAGTCATTCTACCACCTCTACCGCCACCTAAGCTACCAAACCAACCCCTACAACCTCCTCTACCACCCTCATACCCCCCTTTGGCTGAAACAATCACCTGCAGGCCTTCATTTTCTCCCTCACTTTTCCTTCCTTCTCAGCCCCTCCATCTCGACTCACCTAGGCAGCCACCTTCTCAGCCTCGCTACTGCCGCCGCCGTCAACCCATCCCCGACCACCACCTATACCCCCTCTCCACCTTTGCACCCTTCCTTTGCCTTAAATCCTCCCCCACATGCCTCCTTTCCTAGCCCCAAATCCTTAACCTAAAAACACCACTCCCTCCTCCCATTCTTGCCATTTCAAGCCTCTCCCCCTTATTTCTTTGCATGCAGCTCATGCTACATGAGCAGGATGAGTTGCTGCAATTCTTAGTTTATTTGGTTAATGATTTTAAGGTATAATAATATTTTAAGTTAATTATTTGATTAATTAAGTGTTATAAAGTCTTATGCTTGGTTTTTCTTATTTATAAAATAATAAATATTGATATCATTTTTAGGTATTGGTTTTGCTAATCAAAGCTTGAACCTTTAACCAGAATACCGGTAAGGTTCATTTTTGTGGGAATTAAGGTAATTGTTAAACCCCACTTAAATGCATGGATTAACGTATGCTAGCACGTTAGGGTTTTAATATGTTGTTTAATATAATATATGTAGTTCTTATGTTGATTGATAAAAAGGAAGTATGTTAGATTATATGTTATGTATAGAAGCATTGCTTAAGGTAAGAGTTTGGTTATTAATAAAAATGTTAAGTATTTGTCCATGTTGTATTATGCTATTGTGATCTTTAATGCATGGTTAATATTATTAAGACCCCTAGGGGTATTTTAGTAATATGTCTTATGCAAGAATGTGGCCTAATACGTGTGGGTGCTAATGAGTATTATATTAAATATAATAGTTGGGGAGTTGGATAATGAGAATGGGACATTAATACTAATATTTCATGTGGTGATGATAATTTAATATAAGTTGAGTAATGAGGGGCAAAATGGTAATTTGCAAGTGAAAAGGGTAAATTGGTAATTTTGAAAGTAAGGAGTAAAATGGTAATTTTGGAAGTAAGGGGTAAAATGGTAATTTTGGAAGTAAGGGGTAAAATGGTAATTCTGGAGGCAAGGGTAAAACGGTAATTTGTAAGTGAAAAGGGTAAATTGGTAATTTTTCGAGGTAAAGGGAAAAATGGTAATTTTAGAATTAAAGGGTAAAATCGTAATTTTGTAGTTAAAGGGTAAAATGGTAATTTTATAATTAAAGGGCAGAATGGTAATTTTGTAATTAAAGGGTAAAATGGTAATTTTGTAATTAAAGGTAAAACAGTAATTTTGGATGTAAAGGGGCAAAATGGTAATTTTATAAGTGAAAGGAGTGTTATGGTAAATTTTGGAAGTTAAGGGGTAAAATGGTAATTTTGAAAGTAAAGGGCAAAATGGTAATTTTGTAAATAAAAAGGTAAAGCGGAAATTGAAAGGGGGTAACTTGGTAATTATAATGATGGAGAAGGGCAAAGTGGTAATTATAATAATTGAAAATGGTAAAATTTTAATTTAATAAAAGAGAAGGGTAAAATGGTAATTCGGTGTAAACGAAGGTAAAATGATAATTTAATAATGGAAAAGGGTAAAATGGTAATTATGATAATAGAGAAGGGCAATTTGGTAATTTAACGAACTAAAGGGTAATTTGGTAATTTCGATAATGGAGAAGGGTAAATTGGTAATTTAACCAACTAAAGAGTAATTTAGTAATTATGATAATAGAGAAGGGCAATTTGGTAATTTAATCAACTAAATGGTAATTTGGTGATTTTGATAATGAAGAAGGGTAGTTTGGTAATCATAATAATGGAGAATGGTAATTTGGTAATTTGACCAACAAAAGGGCAATTTGTTAATAAAGGAAAAGGGCAAATGGGTAATCTAACCAACCAAATGAAAAATATATTAAGTGTAACAATTATAAAGGGTAGTCGATGACCTAATAAGTATGGGAGATAACTTGGTAACCTAAATTGAGTAAGGGGTAATTTGGTAATTATATAACAAGGAGGGTAATATGGTAATTTGTCAAGTAAGGAAGGGATGACTTAGCAATTATATAAGTAAGGGGTAAATGAGTAATTTGTATCTAACATGTTGTTGTGATTGTGGAATTTCATAATATGACTCAAATAACGCTGAATAGCAAGATAATAGTATTTAATAGTTAGTAAGTATCACGAGAACGAATCCTAATTTGGAATTAGATGAGATTATGATGGCCTTAATGATTCCTCTGTGTTACCTCGGATAACCGTTTGAATAAGAAATATCTAATGATATCAGAACGATTGAAAGTGAATAAGTATATGATTGTTGTACTTTTGTGATCACGTTAATTAAGACATTAATACTTAAAGTGAAAGTGTAATACCCCAAATTTTTAGAAAACTAATAATTTAATAAATAGCTTTTATTGGAAATAAATTAGCTTTTAAAATTATTTAATTTAATTAATTTATGGATTTTTGAGTATAAAAATTTGGACGGGAATATTTAGTAAATTAAAATAGATATTTTGTTATTTTATCATGCTATCTTTATTTAAATAATTTTTCAAACTAATATTTTACTAACCTTATCCTTTTTAAATTAATATATTAGATTATAATGAATTAAATTATTAAACTAAATAATTTATCAAGAATATTACATTTTATGATTTTATAAATTAATTTGTTTTATTTTTTCCTATTTTTCCATTCCCTTTTTGCCCTTTTTCCCTTTTTCCTCTTTCTTCTTTTCTTTTTCCTTTTTCTTCCCTCAAGCTGCCTCACCAGGCCAACCCTCCCCTGCGCATTAGGCCTCGGCCCATCTCTCCCCTCCTTCTCCCACGCACGCCCGCCCAGTAAGCCAGCCGCCTAGCCTTCTTTTTTTTTTCCCTGGACCGGCCGGCTCCCTTCTTTCCTTCGCCGGTCCAGCCGCCCGCCAGCCCTTCTTCTTCTCTTTTCTTCTACTGCCTCGATCTGCTCCCGTCGCCCATACACGCCCGACCACCGCCTACAACTGCCGCCGCCTGCCACCGCACCTGCCCCCTGCTACTCCCTCTCTCTACCCCATCCTTTTCTTTCCTATTTCGAGCCAAATGACCCCTGTATCACAGCCTGCGTGCCCCTCTCCCTTTCCTTCTTCTTCCCTCTCTTTCCCCTGCCAACCGACCACCACCTGCCACCCTTCGTCCTCTCACCGACCGGCCACTGCCCCTCTCTTCTCCCTCTTCTTTTTCTTCATCTCCCCAGCCCTTCATTCCCCATAATTTCAAGCCCTCACCTCCTTCCCCGAGCTCCCTCTTCTCTCTTTCCTTCTCCCCCCATTTTTCCTCGGTTTTTTATCGGCTCCGCCAACCGCCGCTTGCACCACCGCACCCAACCCCTACGCCACCTTCTGCCACCACCTACTACCACCCTGCGCCACCACGAGACCCCCCAAGCCACCTTCGAGCCCCTGCACTTCCTCCCTTCTCCACCTTTTCCTTTTTCTCCCCATTTTTCTCCCTTACCGCCAAGCCTCCTGTAACCGCCCCTTCCGCCGCCTTCCGACCGCCTCTACCACCACCAAACCCACCACTCGACACCCTGCAACCCCCTCTACCACCACCATGCATTAGTTAGTCGAAAACAGCCCCTGCACCCCTCCCCTTTTCCTTCCTTCTCAGCCCTCCACCTCGACCCATCTCTGCAGCCAACTTCGCCGCCTTTCCGCCGCCGTATCCGTCGCCCTCTGCCGCCGCGAAACCATCCCCAGCCACCACCTACACCCCCTCTTCACTCCTGCACCATTCCCTTGCCTTGAAACCTCCCCCATCTATCTCTTTTTCTAGCCTAAAGTCCCTAAACCGAGCCACCTCCCCTCCCTCCTATCTCACCTTCTTCGAGCCCTTTTCTCCCCTCATTTTGCATGAGACTCACACTATTCATGCACCGTGAGCTCCCCCTTGTTTTGGAATTTATTTGGAAAATTTTTGAGGTATATTAATAATTAATTAAAGTGTTTTATTATTAAATAAATTTTTATAAAGTCTTATCCTTTTAATTTCTTATTTCTAACATAATAATGATTGATATTATTTTTAGGTGTTGAGTTGCTAATTAAGCTTGAATCCTTAACTGGGATACCGGTAAGGTTTGATTTTGCGGGATTAAGGTAATCGTTAATCCTCACTTAAATACATGGAAAAACGTATGCTAGCACATTAGGGATTTTGGTATGATTTTATGCATGTTTTGTGTGCATAGCATGATATATAAATGGTTGTTTATATTGATTGAAAGAAAAAGGAAAAGTATGATAGCCTTTGTGCCATGTGTAGGTATGATAATTAAGGAAGGAGTTTGATTATTGATGGAAATGTTAAGTGCTTGTTTATGATGTATTATGTTGCTAATACATGAATAATATTATCGTCTAAGGGTATTTTAATGATATGCTTGTGAAGTATGTGATCTAATATATGTAGTTGCTAATAAGTATTATGTTGAGTAATGACAAGTTGGTGGACTTAGATGATAAGAATGAAGTACTAATATCATTATTTTATGTAGTGATGGTAAATTCATAAAAATAGTGAATAAAGGGGTTGAGTGGAAATTTTATAAGTGAAAGGGTATTTTGGTAATTTTTTAAGCAACAGGGTATTTTGATAATTTCAAAAGAAGGGGTGAAATGATAATTCTATAAGTAAAAGGATAAAATTGTAAGTTATGAGAAAGAAGGTTATTATGGTAATTTTTGAGGTAAAAGAATAATATGGTAATTTTGTGATTAAATGGCAAAATGATAATTTTATAAGTAAAGGGGTATTATGGTAATTTTTGGAGAAAAGGGTAAAGCGGTAATTTTGGGAGTCAAAGGGCAATATAGTAATTTTATAAGTAAGTGGTAAGAATGGTAATTTTGGAAGTAGGGGTAAAATAGTAATTTTAGATGAAGGAGGGCATTATGGTAATTTTTCAAGTAAAGGGGCATTATGGTAATTTTGGAAGTAGAGGGGCAAATTAGTAATTTCATAACTAAATGGTAATATGGTAATTTTATAAGTGAATGGCGAAAAGGGGTAATTTTATAAGTAAGGGGTATTATGGTAATTTTGGGAGTAAAGGGGTAATATGGTAATTATAAAGATGGAGAAGGGTAGATTAATAATTATAAATATGGAGAAGGGTAAAATGGTAATTATAATAATTGAGAAGGGTAGAATGGTGATTATAACAATGGAAAAAGGGTAATTTGGTAATTTAACCAACTAAGGGGCAATTCGGTAATTATGATAATGGAGAAGGACAATTTGGTAATTAATCGACTAAAGGGTGACTTAGTAATTATTTAACCTACTAAAGGGGGAATTGGTAATCATAATAGCGAAGAGGGGTAATTTAGTAATTTATCCAATTTAAGGGCAAGTTGTTAATTGTAACAAAAGAAAAGGGCAAAAGAGTAACCTAACCAACCAAATGGGACATATGTTAAGTATAGAAATTATGAGGGGTGAATGGTGATCTAAAAAGTGTAGGGGATAACTTGGTAACCTAAACCAAATAAGGGGTAATTTGGTAATTATGCAACCTAAAGGGTAATATGGTAATTTGTCGAGTAAGGAAGGGATACTTAGCAATTATATAAGTAAGGGGCAAATAAGTAATTTGTACCTATCATGTCATTGTGATTGTGGAATTTCATAATATGATTTAAATAATGCTGATTAGCAAGGTAAGGGTATTTAATAACTAGTAAGTATCACGAGAATAAATCCTAACTCGGAATTATATGAGATTATGATGGCCTTAATGTTTTCTCTGTGATATCCTGGATAATCATCTGAATAAGAAATGACTAATGATATCGGAATGATTGAAAGTGAATAAGTATCTGATTATTGTGTTTTTGTGATCACTTTAATTAAGACACTATTACTTAAAGTGAAAGACCTCGAGATCGGGAATGGTGACTCCTTAGGGGTAGCTACCCTAAGGACGTGGTTTAGTCCACGATTATTCTGGTATTTGCTAGTGTGCCTTTGTGCCCCAGCCAGGCCCTATATCTTACTCTTTCTAGCTCTACGGACCTAGTTAGGGGGTATGCATACTTATGGATTAGGTGTCCTTGTCGGTAGGGTATTGAGTTAGCTTTATGCACCAGTACGACCAGGGTACCTTTGCGTCCTTGGGTTCGTGGTTGAAGGGTACTGAGTAGCTTGTATGCACCGGTACGACCGGTGTACCTTTGTGTCCCGAGTTATTGATCTCCCGTCCGAGGCAAATAAATATGATTGTTGTGCTGATTAAGGAAAGGAAAGATACTAATTACGAAAGTGAAATATTAATGAGCCGGGCCCAGATGACTTATGGTTATGAGTACCGATCCACCGGTTATAATAGTGGCCCAGGAGCGTGTTGCCCTGGCAAGTGATATTGAGTACCGGTCCACCGGATATAATAGTGGCCCAGGAGCGTTGTGCCCTGGATGATGATTTTATATATATATTCTGGTCCACCGGCCAAAATAGTGGGGGTCCCGAGCTCAATAAAACTAGTTATGTATGTAAATAAAATTATGGAAAAATACTAATCACTTATAGTGGAACACCATGTGAGTCGGGGCCAGACCGGTCCACCGGCAAATAATAGTGGCCAGGAGCATCTTGCCCTGGAGACCGATCCACCGGCAAATAATAGTGGACAGGAGCGTTCTGCCCTGAGTGTATACTTTCCGCTCCACCGGCTATAATAGTGGGGTTCTCGCACTCACATGGATATAAAATATGAGATTGATTGAATGATGGCGGAATAATGGCTTAAGGCCCGAATGTATTGGTTTTACACTATGACATGGCTTAAGGCCCAGAGGTATGGATCGTGACTTATAACTTGTTATATATGTGATTGTTATGTGTGCACCTCTTATTACATATGTATATAGTTACACTATGTGTTGCATTGCGGGCATGTCTTTAAGTGTGGTATTAAAGGGTTACTCAGTACCGTAGTACTGAAGGGATTCCCTTTATGGGGCCCCTACCTATTCAATGGGCAGTGCCCTTGCAGGTCTTTTCAGGTGCTACTCAAGTGGGCTACGGGAAAGAGAGTAAGGAGTTGTCCGGTATCATTAGGGTTTTCTCTTTCTCTTTTAAACTCTTGGTTTTAATGCTAATGCTGTTTAAGTAACCATCATTGGTAGATGTTATTCTTGTAAACGATTTGATGCGCTACTCTGATTTATGTATGTTGAATTTCTTTCAAATTGTATTTCATTGTTCTTAGCCTTAGCACTTGGTACTAGAACGGTATGAGTGAACCGGTCTGGTACTAAGTGTGGCGGTAATACTCCCAAATTTCACGTTTTATTTATTTGCTTCCGCTAATTTCCTTTTAATTAACGAAATTTTTCAGTAGTGAATTTTGGGGGTGTTACAGAAAGACCTCGAGATCGGAAAAGGTGGCTCTTTAGGGGTCGCTATCCTAAAGATGTGGTTTAGCCCATAGTTGTTTTGGTATTTGCTGGTGTGCCTTTGTGCCCTAGTCAGGCCCTATATCTTACTCTATCTAGCTCTACGGACCTATTTAGGGGGTATGCATACTTATGGATTAGGTTTCCTTGTCCGTAGGGTACTGAGTTAGCTTTATGCACCAGTACGACCAGGGTACCTTTGCATCCCTGGGTTGATAGTTGAAGGGTACTGAGTAGCTCATATGCACCAGTGCGACCGATGTACTTTTGTGTCCCGGGATCTTGATTTCCCTATCGAGGCAAATAAATGGAATTATTGTGTTGATTAAAAAGGGAAAACACTAATCGTGAAAGTGAAAGATTAATGAGTCGGGCCCAGTTGAATTATATTATGAGTATGATCCACCGGATATAATAGTGGCCCAGGTGCATTTTGCCCTGGATGACGTGTATGAGTACCAATCTACCGGATATAATAGTGGCCCAGGTGCGTTTTGCCCTGGATGACGTTTATGAGTACCGATCCACCGGATATAATAGTGGCCCAGGTGTGTGTTGTCCTGGATGATGTATATCTGTATTCTAATCCACCAGCTACGATAGTGGGGGTCTCGAGCTCAATAAATTTGATTTGGTTGTGAATAAATTATGGAAAAAATACTAATCACTTATAGTGGAACACCCTGTGAGTCAGGGCCAGACCAGTCCACCGGTGAATAATAGTGGCCAGGAGCATTCTTCCCTAAAGACCGATCCACCAGTAATAATAGTGGTCAAGAGCGTTCTGCCCTGCATATATTCTGGTCCACCGGCTATAATAGTGGGGTTCCTGCACTCACACGGATATTTATAATCTAATATGACTGATAATGATGGACTAAGGGCTTAAGGCCCAGAAGTATCGATTATTCTTTATGGCTTATTAATATCTGATTGATTTGTTAAGTATGTGAATGTATGAATGTGGATATTAAGCATTTACCTTTCATTATGTATGTATGTAGTCCCATGTGTTACATTGCGAGCCTACTTTTAAGTATATTTTAAAAGGGTTACTCAATATCGTAGTATTAAAGGGTTCCATTCATGGGGCCCCTACCTATTTAATGGGTAGTGTCCCTTGCAGGTCATTTTTAGGTGCTAATCAAGTGGGCTCCCGGGAGAGAGCGTAAGGAACTATTCAGAAAATCCTAGGGTTGTCCTCTTTCTCTTTTAAATTCTTGTTTCAATGTATTCGTCACTTCATAACCACCACTTGTGGATTTCATTCTCGTAAATTTTTTACTACGCTACTCTGATTTAAATATATTTGAGTTTCTCGTAAGTTGTTTTCTTCTCTTTTAGCCTTAGCACTTGGTACTGAAACTGTAGGAGTGAACCGGTCTAGTACTAAGTGTGGCAGTAATATCCCCAGAATTTACGGTTTTGTTATTTTACTTCTGCTAATTATTTTAATAAAACGAAATTTTTCAGTAGTGAATTTTGGGGGTGTTACAGGTATACATATACATCTTTCAGAACAAAGTGCTCCTGAGCCATTATTATAACCTATGGACCGGTACACATGATTTAATCTATCTGGACCCGACTCAATAATATTTCACTTTACATGATTAGTTTTTTCCATTTAATTAACACAACAAATCTATTTATTTAACTCAAGAGGGAGATCAAGAACCCGGAGATGTAAAGGTACACTGGTCATACCAGCGCATACAAGCAACATAATATCCTTCAACCATCAACCCAAGGACGCAGAAATACCCTGGTTGCACTGGTACACGAGGACACACAATACTCTACCAACGAGGAAACCTAATCCATAACTATGCATACCCCCTAAATAGGCAAGTAGAGGTAGATAAAGTAAAATGTAGGGCCTGGCTGGGGCACTAAGGCACACCAGCAAATACCAGAATAATCGTGGGCTAAACCATGTCTTTAGGGTAGCGATCCCTAAAGAGATACCATTCCCGATCTCAAGGTTTTCTACTTTAATTATTAGTATTTTAATTAAGGTGACCATGAGAAACACAACAACCACATAGTTGTTCACTTCCATTTGTTTCTATTATTATTAAGTTATCCTTATTCACACAGCTATCCATGTTAACCTAAAGAAACCAATAAGGCCATCCTTATATCATCCAATTATAATTCATGATTCATTTCCATTTATTCATATGCGATAAGGGATTTATCACATCATGATCATAATACGATCTTAGAGTCTGGTAGTCTACATCAAAGGACCATGGAACACTTAACCCTAACATGCCCTTATATCACATCCAACACATATTACCATGTATGATTAATGATTAAGACATCTCCTTCATGAATATGCGATAAACACCATATCACACCCTTAGTTGTCCATCCAACCCTAAGTCATGCCATGTTCCTGTGATACTCACTGATTTATCAAATCCCCTTATATTATTATTCAATGTTACTTAGGTCTGATTATGAAGACTTATTTAATTTATTGGTAAGTTATATGCAAGTTATTGATTTACCCCCACCATCCTTACAAAATTATTGAAATGCCCCTTGTTTATAAAATTACCCAGTTATCCCTTTTTATTTACCAAATTATCATATTACCCTTCATGTTTGCATAATTACCATATTACCCATTGTATTTATTAGACTACCAAATTATCCTCCATACTTATTAAACCACCAACTTTACCCCTCATACTTGTTAAGTTACCAATTTTACCCTTTCAGTTGGTTAAATTACCGAATTGCCCTCTTTACTTGTTAAATTACGAAATTACCCTTCTTATTTATTAAAATTACCAAATTACCCTTTTGGTTGGTTAAATTACCAAATTGCCCTTCTTACTTATTAAAATTATCAAATTGCCCTTTTGGTTGGTTAAATTACCAAATTTTCCCTCTTACTTATTAAAATTACCAAATTGCTCTTTTGGTTGGTTAAATTACCAAATTGCCCCTTTACGTATTAAAATTACCAAAATACCCCTTTACTTTATAAAATTACCAAAATACCCTTCCTTTATGCCAAATTACTAAAATACCCTTCTCCTTTATTAAATCACAAAATTACCAAAATGCCCTTCCTTTATGCCAAATTACTAAAATACCCTTCTCCTTTATTAAATCATCATATTGCCCCTTTTACTCATAAAAATTACCAATTTATCCCCTTTTCCATGTAAAATTACTAAATTACCCTCCTTACTTCCATTTACCATTTTACCCCCTTTACTCTTTTAAATTACTATATCTCCTTTATTATACCAATTTTACCAAAATATCATCACCACATAAATATTAATATACATGGCCCATACACATCATCCAACACCACCAACTATTCTTATTTATCATTAATACTCAGTAACACCTACCACACACACTTATTTAGGCCACACCTTTTGCACAAGCAAAATTTATCAAAGTGTCCCTAGGGTTCATATTAACATTATCTATGCAACAAATGGCCACATTAGCATATCATATCATACATATGTATTTAGCATTATTATTAACAACAAGGCTCTTTCCTTAAGCGTTATTTCTACACATGACACATAAATTAACATGCTTTTCTTTTCATCAACCAACATATGCCACTAAATACATTATATTTAACAACATACATCATGCATATAAACATATTAAAAATACTAATGTGATAGCATACATATATCCACACATTTTACTAGGATATAATGGTTACCTTATTTCCAGCAATAATCAAACCTTATCAGTACCCCAGTTAAAGGTTTGAGTTTTGATTAGTAAAATAAATACCTAAAAATAGTATCAACATTTATCATTAGAAGTAGAAAAATCAAAAGAATAAACCTTTATCAAAAACTTAATTAATATATACTAATACCAACTATTTCTATACCTTGAAATTAACTAAAAATGGCTCAAAATAAAAGGCAAGGCTCACGCTGCATGAGTAGCGTGAGCTACATGCAAGGATGGAATAGATTAAGGGTCAAAGAGGGAGAATTGGGGAGGAGGGAAGTGGTGGCTTGGGTTAAGGTTTTGGGGGTTAGGTGGAGGGCTTGTGGAGGGGATTTAGGGTGGTGGCTGGGTGCAGGGATGGATTAGGAGTGTAGGTGGTGGTCGGGGTTAATGATCGGCTGCTCAGGGAGGTGGAGATGGTGGCTACAGGGTTAGAAAAATGGGTGCAAGGTTGGGCAAAGGAGAAGGAGGAAGGAAAAAGAAGAAGAGAAAGGAGGGGCTACTGGGGGGATTTTCGGTTAAAGGGAGGAAGTGGGGCGGTAGAGGAGGTGTTGGGAGTGGATTGGCGATTATGGAGGTAGCAGAAGAGGAAGGAGGGTGGCGGATGGTGGTGGTGTGGGGTGGAGGCTGAGAAGGAGAGAAAAGAAAAGAGAGGAAGGGAATGAGGCTGTAGGGGTGAGTGGGGGTGATGGGGTGGTGCAAGGAGGTTATTGGGGTTTCAGGGAGGTGGTTACGGTGGTTGTTTTAGGGGCAACAACGACGTTTGTTAGGTGGTGACTCAAAATAGGGGAGGAGAAGATAAGGGAAGAAGGGAGAAGATGGAGGAATCTGCAGGGAATTGAGGGGGTCGAGAGAGGTTGAAAATGGGCAGAGAAGGGGAAGATAAGGAGAAGAATAGGAAGAGTGAGAGAAGGCAGGTGTGGCTGGTTAGGTAGCTGTAGGGGTTGGCACATGGGGTGGCAGGAAGAAAAAGAACAAGAAGGATAAAGGAGGGCGTGAGGGAAAGGGTTGTAAGGGTGTGTATGGCCTAGAAAGGGAAGGAAAGGGACGGGGGAGAGAGAGAGAGAGAAAGCAGGGCTGAAATGGCAGGTTGTAGGGGAGGTAGGTGGCGGTTGCAGGCTATGTGCGTCGATGGTCAAAGAAGAAGGAGAAGAGAAAGAGGAGGCAGGCCGGCCGGGCGGGGGAAGTAAGAAGGGGGAGCGGGCCGACCCCCCCGCACGAGGGAGAGAGGGAAGAAAAGGAAGTTGGGATGGCCCAACCGGGGGAGAAAGGAAAGAAAAAAAAAGAAGGGGGGAGACCGGGCTGGACACGTGAAGGGGGAGAGAAGGAGAAAGGGCTAGCGGCCAGGCACAGGAAAGAAGAAGGCAGGTGGCCGTAAGGAAGAAGGAAGGAAGAAAAAGGAAAAAGGAGGAAAAGAAAAGGAAGAAAAAAGAGAAGAAAAGGAAAAAGGGGGAAATAAAATAAAATAATTCTTGAAATAATGACATTTAATATTTTTGATAGATAAATTAATTTAATAATTTAATTTATTAGAAGTTAATATATTGGTTTTAAAAGGGTAATTTTAGTAAAATATGGGCATGAAAATTTATTTAAATAAAATACGTATGATAAAATCACAAAATATTTATTTTAATTTATGAATTATTCATATCTATTTTTATATGCTCATAAATCCATAAAATAATAAAATTCAATAAATTCAAAAATAAAATTATCCTAAATAAATATCATTTATTAAGTTATAGGTTTTAAATTTTTGGGGTATTACAGCTGACATCGCCCGTATGGAGTGGCGTCGGTGGTGGTGGTCGGCAATCGTGGCTGGTTGTCGATGGAGGAGCAAGGAGAAGGAGGTGAGGGCTAGGATTTGGTGTAGAGAAAACACGTCTGGGAAAGAAGAAAAGAAAAGAGGGAGAGAAGAAGAGAGAAAAGGAAAAAGAAATAGGGGCTGGTCTTCTTCTTCTTTTTTTATCACAAATACAAATACACAATTGAATCTAAAAATATTAATAGATGATTTTATCTAAAATTTATTTAACAAAAAAGTATTTCATAAGGATCCAAACGTATAAAATCAATGTAAGAGCTATATAAAGAATTTCGGAAAAGTTTTCGGGAGAAATTACCAACAAAAGTAAAGATTTATATTATTTACGAAAATATATTATAGGACCTCAAAAAATATTTAAAACCTTATAAGAAAATATTTAAATCAAATTCTATGATACCAGAACTAATTTAAGTAATTTTTGAAAATGGTCTTCTACAAACAAAAATGGATAAAACGGAAAAAGATTAATTTCGGAAAGAAATTTATTAATAAGCTCTAAAAATCTTTTTAATTTTAAACTTTTCAAAGATCTTATGGACCTTGGAAAATGGATAAATTTAAAATTGGAAATATTTTCTACGAATAAAATTATTAAAATAATTTTACTATTTTAAAAGGAATTCTATAATTTAAATAATATATTTCATTAACGAAATATAATTCCAAAACAAAGTTGTAATGACACAACGAAATTATAATAGAAAACGAATATAAATTATTAAAAATCAAAATACGAGAAAGTGTGAAAATACATATTTTTAATCGAAAATTAAAATTATATAATTATAATAAAATCATAGTCGTGAACGAATTTATCTAAAATGATATACAACAATAACGATTAATTAAATTCAAATATAAAGTTAAAATTATTGATAAATTCATAAAATAAATTAAAATTAAAATAATTAAATATTTTTATTAAATTATGCTAATAAAATAATAAATCGTAATAAAATTAGTTTTAAAAGTACGCAAAATCTCTCTCCCCCACGGGTCGTTTCTACTTAAACCCTTACCCCACCACCGATCAATTCTATCAAATCTCTTACCTCACCATCGGTCCTTTCTGCTGAAGTCCTTACCCTTCCACCAATGGTTTTTGCTCCTGAAGGCCTTAACCACCCCCCCCAACCCCAAGGAAAGAATTACCGAAGCCCTTACCCTCCACCCTCCACCCTCCACCAACAAAAACTACCTAAACTCCCTACTCACAGTTGGGAAACAAGTAAATTTGGGCAAATAACTACAAATCTACCTAGACCCATGCTCGGTCCATCAAAGTATAGCTATGCACGGACATAAATTGTCGAACTTTTACCCTTCCCAAATAGAAATTGACGAAGTTAGCAAATAATAGCAAAGGATAAGTTTTCAAAACTCACCTTGAATTGGAAGTCGAGTGAGAATAAGAAATTTAAAGTACAAGAGAGAATATGAAAGGGGAGTATTTTTTTTTTTGATAATTATGGGAGTAATCCCAAAAACAAAAGCAACATTACAAGAAAACTTCCACATTGTGGACCATTTCCTGAACTCGATAAGGAAACTCACGTCGATTCGCCTTAATCCAAGAGCCTATCCTAACTTTAATAAGCAGAAGAAGCCACCTATCACACACTTTGTAGTTATCAAACACGACTTTATTTCTATACTCCCATATGACACCAACTATAGCAAAGAAAGTCGTACGCCAGAGATCTCGCCTCATGCCGACTCCTGTGAAGCCAAACCACGCATAAGCATGCGTATCAATAAATCCTGACAATACCCATGTAACACCAAGCCACTCACTGATCGCATACCACATCTTCCTTGCTATAATACAGTGAATAAACACATGGTCCACCGATTCCCTTTCAAGCAAACAAAATGGGCACCCTGTGTCCTCCAAATCCACAACATGTAATCTAGCTAACCTATCCTTGGTGTTAAGTCTCTCTTGGACCGCAAACCAAGCGATAAGTTCAACCCTTGCAGGGGCAAGCTCGCTCCAAATGAAACTGAGATCAAGGTTATTAGGTCTGTCCCCAACAATCTTCTGCATCGCTGCCATACAAAATGATTTGACGGAATACGACCCGTCCTCCTTGAGAACCCATCGAAACTTGTCCTTCCAAATGAAAGGGGAG